>PVJL010003527.1:0-154952 GCA_004026885.1 Lyroderma lyra
CACACACACACGCACACACACTAGAATATTTAGCAAACAAACACGTTTCCTGGACTAGAGGGATTCACTCTGGGAGAGGTCAGCCATCGGACGTGCGTCGGTGCGAGCTGGCCCTCCCCGCCGGGAGCCACCGGCCAGCTGGCAGCCACTGCCCGGTAAGAGCAGAGATTGAAGGCGACTCTATGAAACGAGGCTGGTCCTTCTTTCCTCTGCAGGGTCAACACCACAGAGGCTTCAAGGGGGAAAGCCTTCTCGCAGACCCTTCTCTCACAACGTCGCGGTTGGCAGCTGGGAATGAACAGCTCCCCGACTTCCAAATGGGGGTGGCATCTCCGGACATGGGGAAGGGAAGGGCTGAGAGGAGAAACCACTGGGCCCTGTAGACTGGCTGAGCCCAGGACCTTTACATTCAGTTCCAGAACTGTGATGAAGTTGGCAGAACCCAACAGCATGTCACTTAGGGTTTAGGAAATGACAGGCGATGGAAGGGAGGCCCCAGCCCCATTCCCCTGTAGAAGTAGCTTGTTGGGTGTCATGCAGCTGTGCTCTGAGTGGTAGGAGCCCACCACGTGCGACATGCTGTCACTGCTCGCTCCCGGGGGCCAGGCCCAAGGCCTGCAGCTGAATCGGTGAATTTCAATAGCTTCTCCTGAATCTCATGGTGATGAGCTAGGAGGACCATGTGGTCAAGCTTCTCTGTGGCTCACTTAATTTGGGGTGTAGTGATACTACTCAGTGTCACGTTGTAACGAGCTGGACTCCCAATTCCCAAATGCTCCCCAAACTCCCACTATGTGCCGGGCCCTGTTCTTGGAGATTTGAGAGCTAAAAGTAAACAACAAGGTGAAAAAGTAGAGCATCCAAACCAGTGCTTCTGAGACATTTCAAATGTGTTGCGACCATTGACATCTTCATTTCATATCTCTTACATATTTCTCTCATAGATATGTGTATGTATATGACACATATTTAGCTGTCCTTAACCTACTTGTTTCTGATAATTTATTAGTACAGTAACTAGTTTTTCAAACTAATGTGCCACCAAGTCATTCCAAGTCTTACCTTACCGACATTATAATGTCCATGCCAATAACAAACCCAACTCTATGCCTAGATTTCTTTGAGAACAACCCACTTCTACATGCTCTTCCTTTTCTAAACTCACCAACTGGTTTTCTTCAGTTTCCTCCGGAGCCTGCCCAGCTCCAGGCACCAACGACCTCTCTTGGAAGCCACTGAGGTCAGGTTGGAAGCGATTAGGTGGCTTGATCCATCATGGCGGGTTCAATTAAGAACTATAATATAGTTCAATTAAGAACTATAATCACTTTCCAATAGCTCTGACTTTGTAAGTGATTGATTTGACTGCCTCTGTGGTCACACAGCCAGAGGTACCCAGAAGTTTGCTGGAACTTGGGTGTTGGCTAGAGCCTTCAAGACAGAGCCCCAATCTGGCTTCCTGGGTGAGGGGTGTTCTGGTTGCTGTCAATCCTATCCAGCCTCACCTGTTCACCTTCCAACTCTGAGTCATCTCCACCTCTCTCGTCTTGGGTATCAAGTCTACCTTCCTGACCTCCGAAAAACTTCTGCCGAATTTCCACCACCTGAAGTTTACTAGTGACGATGAGCATGACCTCTTGTGTATCCCCACATCAGCTGTGGAAGGGAGCCGGGGGGTGGGGAGTTTTCCATGTTGGCCAGAATGAATGCACTTTTGTCTCAAGGGGTACATGTGCATGGTGTATCACATCAACCCACAGGCACAAGCAGAGCACCTCATCACAGAGCTCCCCATGAACCCTTCCCAAGGGCAGATGCCTCTTTGCTCCTCTCCCCTTCTCCAAGTTGACACAACCTAGGGGCTCATTTCTCTGGTAGCTCTTTCTGTTGGGGAGAAGAACCCTCAATGTTTGTTGTGTGTGTGCGTGTGTGTGCATACACACATGTGTGTGTCACACTTCTGTTCTGAAATGCTCAGAAAAATAGGGTCTGGGCAGCAGAGATGCATTTTCATTTCAAGATAAAGGCAAACAGACATTAAACCTGACACGTTTCTGTTGCCTGTGATTAATGCACACTGTCTGCATTTTGGCTCTTTGCATGTCTGTTGCCCTCTTTTCATTAGTCCATTGAGAATGAACCTTCACCTTGATGAATCTCCTCTGCAGTGAATCTGATAAAAAGGACTAGAGAGAAGCACAGGGCTGAGGTCATTAACAGATGAGAGCTTCCTTTCTGTTGGGATGCTGCCCAAGGCCTACTGGGTGGAGAAGTGGGCTCACCAATGCCCCTTCATCCCTGCTCCTTGCTGAGGGGCGCCTGTAACTGGTCCTGGCTGGGAAGTGCTCACTCTCCCCACAACTTCACTCCTATTCTTTTCCCATTTGTTAAGCAGGAATGTTATCCCCCCACCCAACTGCACTTCCATTCCTCTTAGGTCTGACTTCATAAAGGACCCCAACTTATACATGCAGAGAAAAGATGGGAGAGTCTGCTGCCTTTGGAGCATCTTAATTTTTCAAATCCCGTCCATTCATTGAGGTCCAGTGATCTCTGGTTTTCCATCTACTTCAGCTCTATGGAGCACATGCTATGGGCCAGGTGCCACGCTGGGCACCCAGGGTGCTGTGATAGCTAGTAGAAGTTACTCTTCTTGCCTTGAGGAAGGGGCCTGTGATAGCAGAGAAGGCAAGCGCTGGGGAGCCACACTAACCCATCACACCATGTGTTCCGAGGTCCTGGCCAGGCCCCCCACCAGGGGCCTGGGAAGTGAGAGTGAATGTGGATCCATTTCACTCAACCGAGACTTCTCATGGAGTGGGACTCCGACTCTGGAGATGTGTGCCCTCTGTGGTCCCGGGGTGCCAACTCCTCTCTGCTCCGTAGGATGGGGGGAACTGGCTGGTGTAGGGACGTGGTTCTCTTTGCAGCTGATGAGTGTAAATGGCCGCCCCTGTGCCCAGCCTTCCCGACGAAAGCCCTCTCCCTGCTCATTTGCCCCACCTGCTGTTCTGGCTGCGTCTGGGACCCCTCGGTCCTGAATGTCTTCCTGGTTTACCCGACCACACGGGTCCCGGCCTGCCAACGAGAGCAGAGCTCATCCTGCTTCCAGAACTACTGGCAGTCTCCCTATCACCTGCCTGGCATCCCAGGCCTGTCCCTTTGTCCCATAGGCAACTTTAGCAAGAAATGACTCATTTCAGGGACACAACACAGCATTGGCTTGAAGGCCTTGGGAAAGAAATTTTTTTTTATAGAGTTCAGGAAGCAAGAGGCCAGGCAGAAAAGAAAAAAAACTCTTCTGGCACGAAGAAACACTTTACCTCCCCGTCTTGGGTCTGGTTTTCCCAAGTGCGGTCACCTCCAACGATGGGCAAGCCCACTTTTCCTGTTAGCACATTTGAGTCTGTTAGGGATGAGTTCGTCTCCGTGGGGTCTGTGCTCTCAGGAGGTTGGTTGGACATTTAATCAGAGACCTCTTTCCAGCCGGGCTGGGTGTGTCCCTGGAGGTGTCCCTTAGGGCATTTGGGAGGACTCGGCAAGGAGACTGCGGAGAGGACAAGTGTCTCTGATCTGGAGGAATGGGGGTTCTCAGGAACTAAGCGGCAGGGGCTAGCGCTCCGAGGCCGTGCGCGCACTCTTCCCCAGTGTGTTGCTTTTCGCTGCCCCCACCCCAGGCTCAGCGCCCAGTCTTCTGACTCCCAGCCTCCGAAGTCCTTATATGAGGGCAGATTCTGCACCCCGGCTAGTAAGTGACTGAGAGAGTGCCAACTAGTCCTCCCAAAGGTGTATGGTTCTTCACAGGTTAAGCCATTAAAAAACAAACAACAAACAACCGAGAAAACAAATCCTCAATTGGTGGACCTCAGGCACCTGGCCAACGTGGGGAAAGGGCGCTGGTGGAGCCTCGCACCTTTGCAGGTCTTAGAAACGCGAGGGCCAAGGAAGGCTGCAGGCGTGCCTTTGGGTTTTGTTTTCTACTTTCAGTAACATCCAGAAGGCGCTACTGCCTTACCAAGAAAAGCCATTTATTTCCTGTCCAATTTGGTGCCTGGATGATGTCGCTGGATGCCCCAGTCCCAGTACACCTGAGCCTGACAGTGTCCTCAAATGACCGCCAGGCCCCGGGGGCCCCACCGCACAGGGCCACGTGGAGACCAGTTCTCCCGGTGACGGTGACGCAGGGTCATGGCTGCAGATGAACTGTTTACCCTTGAAGTGCCGCCCTTGGGGGGGCCCTGGATGGCGGCCTCCCTTGGGATGGGTGGTCTCTCCTGGGCTGGGTCCCTCTCTGCATGAAGCGGGCCAGACCGGCCTGAGGGGAGGGATGGAACTGGGACCCGGACCAAGGTTCCCTGGAACCGCAGCTGCAGCGAGCCTGGCCTGGAGCCAGGAGGGCCTGGGGCGGGGGGGGGGCCGCTGGCTGAGCCCCCTCCCCTCACACGAGGGGTTGGTGACTGCGTCTTGTTAATAGCCTGCTCCTCCCACAGCCCAGCGAAACTCACTCTCCTCGGCCTCCACTCCGTGGTCCTGACACTGTTGTGGGTGTCCGATCCGAGAGCTCCTCAAAACACAGCCCCTGGGGTGTCTGACTCAGCAGGTTGTGGGCGGGACCTGAGAAGTGCAGGTCTCACGCTTTCAGGTGACGCTGGTGCTGCTGGTCCAGGAATGCACCTCGAGAACCCCCACGCCACAGCGTCAAGTGTGAACCCTCGGAGGTCAGGCCCTTTTGTCCTCTTCAGCTTTGACTTGGGGCCTCAGAGGGGCTCCGTCACATCAGGCCGTGTCACAGCTTTGGGCCTTGACTCTGCTAGGCCTGCATCTTGGTCACCCTTCCTAACTTTGGTGGCCTGGCTGCCCATCGTTCATCCTTCGGAACGTCCTTTGGCCGAGTTGTGCTGCGTCTCAGCCATGCTGTCAGCCCAGTGGGCGGGATGACTGGCTTTCCTCCTCTACGGGTCAGGCAGGAGGAGCATTAAGAACAGGGAGAGGAGCAGTGTCCGCTTCCCTGGTGAGCGCCTCGGTCAGCTCGGCGATGTGTGTCGGGGCTCCCAGAGTCACACCTGCTCCAGAGCAAGTTATCCCGCCTCTCCCAACCCCAAACTCCTGTCCCCACCTGTGTGACTCTGCGCAGACAGCCTCCAGCATGGCAAAGGAAACTCGCCAGCAGCTTGCAGGACCAGGAGGGCCTGGTGGGCAGTGCCATGCCTCCTCACTCATCCTCCTGGCCCGGTTCCTGACACAGGGCCCGGCACCCCAGGGCCCGGCACCCCAGGGCCCTCCCTCTGCAGGGGTTTGCTGACTTACATGGAACAAAGCTGCAAACACAGAATCGCACCTGCTCACTGGCGGCGCACAGGACCTATCTGATAGATCTCTGGGCTGCTGGTGGGGGTAACGTCTTTGGTCTCTTGTTGTCTCCCTGGGATAGTCAAGTCCGGCCTTGAATCCATGACCCTCATAAAGCCAACTCTCTTTTCCTGCTGGTGCCACAAGGAAAACTCGAGCAAAGTAAAGCAAATCCAGAAGGGAAATGCAGGTGTAGGAGCAGACTCCAGAACGTGCACTGCTCTTTTCCTTGGCCTACCGTTGGAGGAGGGACAGTGGCCACATGAAAATTAAGTTGTGCCAAGGGCGTTGGCCCGTCAGCCCGATAGGCGTCTGATGTAGACAGAGAACCCTGTATCATCCCCGGCCCACCAGATACGCAGGCCCCCCCCGAGGCCGGAGAATTGCCTGGAAAAGTACCTGCTCTGCACCGGTAAGTTCTCCAAAGAATTAGACCCGCTCCCTCGCTTTCCCTGCAAAACCGATTTGGCTCATTTGAGTGAGGGGACGTTACGCAGGGGACTTCCTTTCTTCCGCACGTTAAGACTGAATTCTAGGGCCAGGGAGACGGCTCATTTTGAAGTGTGCTGGGCCAGGCTTTCTACTGATGATGTCACCATTGACTGTAACGGTCACAAACGTTTAGGGTGATTTTAGAGCGATGGCATGAGCCGGTCTGGAATGGAGACATCGGTCTGAGATCGTGAACACTGTTCCTTAGAGATCATTAGGGGCCGAGTCTCGCAGAGAAGGGCCTCTGCCTGGGCCCGGCCCTCGGCTCAGCGGGGTGAGCTCCGTGGTCAGGGGGTCCCCGGACCCGGGGCCTCCAGCTCTCGAAGGATGCTTGCCCGAGTTTGAGTCACTTCAACAAGTGACAGGTGTTTCTTTGTTTTCATTTCCCCTGTAATGGGGACTTTTAAAACAGCTGAATTAAAGACTCTGGTGTTGTTAGTTATTTATTTTATAGGCAAAGACCACTGAGGAGCCTAAGATGTGCTAGTAATTTGCTTTCTTGGCAAATGGAGGGCTGACTTCCGTGCACACAGGGCAGGGCTGTGCAAACCCCGGCCCAGGGCTCACAGCTGGCTGGCCCCTAGTTTCTGTAGGGCCTCTGGAATCAGGGAAGTTTCTCCATTTTTAAATGGTTGAAAATAAAAACCAAAAGAGTAATATAATTCGTGACATGTGAAAATAATATGAATTCAAGTTGCCTGATGTTTTAAGTGTTCATAGGTAAAATTTTCTTGGAATGTAGCCATATTTACTTGTTTAAGTACTGTCTGGTTTCCTGCTCCAAGGGCAGAGTCGAATACTTGCAGCAGAGACCGTACAGTTTGCAAAGCCCCGGACATTTACTACTGGCTGTTTACAGCCAAAGCCCGCCGAGCCCTGCCATACCTACACGATGGAGAACGTTGCCTCCCAGGAGCCCTCTCCCTGGAGGGACCGTGTCCACAAGGTGTAGCCCTTGCTACCTGCAGCAGTGTGTGGTCTCAGCCCTCTCCACAGAATTACTGAGTACATTCAAGAAAGTGGTAGTGAAAAGCAATCCCCCTGAAGTCCCATTTTTGTGACTGGGCCTTGGTCAGATTTCTAGCATTTGGTTAAACTCACTAGAATATACTTTTAGCATTCTTTAAGACAGGTGGCCAACTTGATGACTGTGGGCCTCTTCGATCTCAAGCTACTCTTCTTCCTCCTCCCTGTCACCTGGGTCACTTGAGAGGTGTCAGTCTATCTATTTTCAAGCTCCAGAAAGCAGAATCGGAAGGATTGGCAAGATAAACAATGGTCTGGTCTCTGGCCAAACCGGTCAGCTGTCCCTCCCAGGTTCAAGTCTGCCTCTGTCGTTGCTGCTGTCTGGATGACAGGCCACAGCATGCCCGGGTCACCTGGGAGTTCTGATTCCCAGGTGCCGGCGTACGGAACCTGGGGAATGCTGGGCTGATTAATGACGTTTTCCAGTTGTGGTTAGAATATCTGGTGGAGGGCCCCACCCGCCGGGATGACCCCCAGTGCTTCCGGAACTTTTATGTCACCGCCCCTCTTGTCCTCACTGTGGTGGTGAGTAGGGCACCGGGAACATCACAGATGCCCTCGGACCCCACTGCCTCCTCTCTGAATTTGCATGCAGCGTGTGACCTGCGCAGCGGGAGCTGATGAAAAGGGCTCGGACTTGACCCTGTTGTTTCTCTACACGAGTCAGTCACAGCTCTGCTGCCCTAATCAAGTGCCACTTTCACCACTCCCTCCCCCACCGCCCCCAGTCGGAGACTCTGCAAGGCCCAGACAGCTCACCCACCAGGGCGGAGGCGATGCGGCGGGGCGGCCCGACGGCAGACAACACCCTCCCGCCCAGCCAAACCGAAATGCAGACACCAAGCGGGGGAGCCTGCTCTCCAGAACGCCGGACTGACTGGCACACTCTAAATCAAAGTCCAATTCAGAGAGAATTGGTTTGGAACACAGAAAGTATTCATTTTACTGCCATTTTCTGGGGAGAGCTGTTAGCTCCTAGGATCTCCTTTTATGTAACTAAGGGGGACTGCGAGGACCACGCGTCCTACAGATGCTGTCCTCGCAGGGGTGCAGACAGCCTGGGAGAGAAAGGCCGTCTGGGTGGGCGGACTCACGGACGCGTGTGTTTCCACTCAGTGACTGTCATACCCCAAACTGCCGCCAGCGTTTTCCCTAAGGGAAAGATAAGAGCACGGCTCGAGGCTTCCTGTGACCTCCCTCCTCCCTCTAGGCCGCCCTGGCGTAATGCTCCCGAAGCCCCTTCGTGTTTCCCTGCCGCCGGCCGGCCCTGGCGGGAGGCGCTCGGCTCTCAGCCTGAGCCCTTTCCCACAGCTGCAGGGCGAGTGCCCCGCCCGTAGTAGGTCCTCAGCAACGCCTCTCAGCTGCGTAAATAAGAACAGAAGTACAATCGGGGTGGTGGGCACAGGGCCAGCCGTGCGACGTGGGGAGTCTGGCCTTGTCTGTCTCTGAATGACTCTGAGCAAGACGCCTGGCTCTCCGATCCTCGGCTGACTCGTGATGAGCACATGCCTGACCACAGATGTCCCAACTACCTCCCGGAGTTATCGTGAGGCTCAAAGGAGAGAACAGATGCAAAAAACACCTGAAGCAACGGAAAAGGCTGCATACGGTACTTTCCTGGGATCAGAAGTTGCAAAGGCCCATCAGGGGTCGTCACGGAGTTAAGGTCAGACGGGACATTGACAGCAGCCTCCCTACGTAAGCACGGCTTTGATGACACAAGGAGAGGAATGAAGAGATTCTGAACTTACTTCTGAACTTGAATGCTACAGTGACTAGGGACCAGCTCCGGGCCTGTGCTGAGCCGATGTGGGGTGGGCTGGGGCAGGGTGGGAGGACGGGGACGGGTCACACGTGAGGACAAAGCCGGAGACACCAGCTTGCTGGACGCCCTCTAATGGCCCCAATTCTTGCCTGCTATTCTCTTGGCCACAAAAGATCACAGACCAGTTACTATAGCAACAATTCTCCTCGTGAGGTGGCCGCGTTAGGAAGGACATGGGACGGACTTCCCTATTAGAAACCGAAGGAGGACAGGGGTCGGCTAGGCTCTCGGTGGCGCCGGCGCACTCAAAGCGCCGCCCCTTTGCGGAGAGGGCGCCGGAGCAGCTGTTACCCCGCATGCGCTTCCAGTCCCCGGCGCTTACGTTTCCCGACGACGCAGTTCACGCTGTTCTCACCCACCCGAGAACGTATTTTCTTAAAAGGCAAGCCAGTGTGAAGGAGGGGGTGAGGGCCATAGGTGGTGAGAGCTTCGTCACCCCCGGGCCCCGCTCCGGCCTGGGGGGAGCCCAGCCACCCCGTCTCCAGGTCTGCGCCCAGCGTGAAGCCCAGGGGTGTCACCTCATCAGCCCTTCCTTCTGATGCCCGGCCGCAGGCTTGTCACAGCTGTCGCCCGGGGCCGTGTCTGTGTGGAATGCTTTCTGGATCCTGTCGTCCCATGGGGTGACAGTCCCCAGCAGGGCAGCCGTGCGGGTCCCAGCGGCTGCCCAGGCAGGCCGACTCGGCTTTGGCGGGTGACCGGGTCCAGGTGTAACCAAGGGTTAGGACTTTCCGGATCAGCTTATGTGGCCTCAGAGAGTTCAAAAGGAAGGGCTTTCCCGACCGGGAGAGGATACGTGCTTGTGCGTGTGTGCGCACGTGTGTGTGCGTGTGTGCGTGCGTGTGCGTGCATGTGTGCGTGTGTATGTGTGTGCGCGTGTGCATATGTGTGTGTGCGTGCGTGTGTGCGTGCACGTGCGTGTGTGTGTGTGTGCATGTGTGCGTGTACGTGTATGTATGTGTGTGTGTGCGTGTGTGTGTGTGTGTGCGCGCGCGCGTGTGCCTCTCCCTATGAACTTAATTCTGCTCGACAAGGACTGTTAAGGACCAAGACCTCAGGTATGTGAAATCTGACCACCTGGCCCAGGAGAAGCCACCTGGAGAGCCAGGGCAGGAGAACGAGTGTGGAGACACGACTGAGGCAGCTATGTGCAGTGGGTGGCAAACCCAGGGCCTTGGGAACACGGAGCCCCGGGGAGCTGAGTGACACAGAGGCTGGCCGTCTCCCCTGCAGAGAAGAGCACAGGCAGGACTCTGCAGCTTGGCAGACAGGTTGCTGGGGGAGCCCTGGCCGGAGGAGTGGGGGCTGCAGGACCAAGTCTACCTTCAAGTCCCCATTGAGCATGACACTGGGCTGCTTAGGAGCACCCCGGGGCTGGGACACGGGAAGTGCCCAAGGTGTGAGGGTGGGTTCCAGGCGGCTGGGGACGGCTTGCCCAGACTGTCCTAGAAGTCAGAGGAGACGGTGATAGGCTCGGCACACATCAGGTGGGGCTTACTACCAAAGGGACAGGTGGGCGGGCCGGACAGCTAGTAGGGGAGGGTGGAGTTGTCCCACTCCAGCTGGGCTTGCCTGGCTTCGCTCTGCCCGTGCCTGCCCCTGCCCACCCCTTCCTCCACCTCCTCCTCATCGCTGTCGGCCGAGTCGCTGCTGCTGGAGCTTACGTCTTCCTCTACTTCCTCCTCCTCCTCCTCCTCTTCCTCAGTCTCCTCTTCCCCACGCCCCAGTGCCTCGTGTTTCTGGATGTCAGGACAGAAGGAAAAGGCTCTTCAGAGGCCGAACAGAGGCCACGTTGCAGCTTACAGCTCTCCCTCCACCGAGGCCACTTTGGGCCCCTTGCAATTCCTTCCCTTAACCCCCGGGCCCGGAAGGGAGGTCCTCTGGTGAAAGGCAAGGGAGATGGCCAAGGACACAGGCGAGGAAGAGCAGCGAGCTCCGGGACGGCCTCAGGGAAGAGGTGCGTCTTAGACCCTGGACGTGTAAGCCGACCCCTGTCGTTTACTTAGTGTGTCAGGCCAAGGCTCGTTTCCCAGTCCTTGGTGCTTGCTTCTCAGTGACAATGGCGCGTAAACGCCCTCACTCCCCAGGTGGGAATATAAGGGAGCAGAAAGGGTTCTGAGCCAAGACTCAGGGGTGCTGTCCCTCCGAAACATTCCCCCAGCAGGACAAAGTCCATGGTCCTCATTTTTCATGTCTGCCCCTCACTGGCTGACAGGTGTCCTCAAACTGTACCTCACTTTTTCTTCCAGTCCCATCTCTGCTGCCCCCAGATTTTGGTGATTCCAGCCAAATCTTATTCCTGGATTTATGTTTTGAGTTGATGAACCGGCCATCAAAGACATGTGCCCTCTTGGCCACCTTACCTTTCTGGGGTATCTTCTTACCTTTACCTCCCTCAAATCCAGCTCCTCCTTTGAGCCTTCCATAAGCCAACCTCCTCTCCAAGAAGTCCTCCCTGATCACTCCTGCCCCAACGGCTGTCCCTGCTCACGCTTCCCTGGCTGCTGGCATTACCAGGCTGGCCCTGGGTGGGCACGCCCTTGCCCAGGAGGGTGGTTTCCCACCCTCACAGCTCGGCTTGACAAGGGTGGACAGGCTGGGTCTCCGCGGGGACCGCTGCGCGCACCGAAACACCCCGGCACGCGGCTTTGAAACAGAGCGGGAGACCAGCTGAGGGGGACACGAGGGACGAAGCTGGGATCATGTTTACATTCCTCAGTGACGCCCCTGAGCTTCCTACTCGTGGCTCCGTCTCCACCTCGTACCCGCAGGCACCCAAAAGGCCGTGATGCCAGTGGCCCCTCTTGATGTTCCTATGTCCAGAGCGGGAGCCTGGGACACTCACAGCAGGTGCTGCGGGCTGCCGGCTCACGGGGAACATCTGACTTTTTAGAATCAGGCAACCGGAGGTCTGAATGTTGGTGTCGCCATTGCCAGCTATGGCAGTGTGAGCACGTGACTGTCCTCTCTGAGCTGGCTGGCGCCCTGGCAAATGAGGACAGTGACTCCCACGTCACGGGTTGCTGGAAGATTGAGTGACGCGGTGTACGGAGAGGACTGGCCGGCATGGGAGGGGCTCAATAACTGGCAGCTATCACTGCTGTGTTTTTGTTGTAACCTGTCGTGAATCTGTAAGTGAGCTCTGAAGGCAGGATGGAGCAAAGCCATCCACTTTCTACTGTTAATTAATAAAAAATTCAATACCGAGTCCCTACGTGTGGGCTCTGAAACTATGTATGACAGGGGTGGCAAGGGGTAGACGCCGCCCCAAGACGTGCCTGCTTCTGTCCGTCTGGGCAGGGCGAGTCGCACGTTTCTGCTCGGGGAGGGCCGCAGGTGGGCCGGCGTGGCCTGCGTGGGCTGAGAGGGCTGGAGGAGCTCAGAGAAGCAGGAGCTCCGTGGGGCTGCGCTAGCCGGGCCAGGGCTCCCGGCACAGGAGAGGTGGGGCTGGGTGGCGGGGAGGCACCTCGCCCTAAGCTCCCTGCCCCTGCGTGAGGCTCACCTCCATGGGGTTGACTGTGATCGTGAGTGCGGAGTCGTCCCAGTCCATCTCGGTGTCCTTGGCAGCCTCAGTCTCCTGGGTGAAGTGCTGGTGGGCCATGCGGACCCGGTACACGCCCATGGCCACAACGAACACCAGCATGCACACGGAGATGATGATGACCACCGTGGCGATGCTTGGGACCACTGGAACGAGGAGGATGACATGGTGAACGAGCTCACGCTTGGGATGGAGCGTACATGGAACACCCCTGCACAGGTTCAAACCTGCCCTGTCGCTTGCCATCTGTCTGGGCGTCATGCTTGTCATCTACGTGATGGACTTAATAATTCCTACCTGTGGGTCGTTGTGAGTGACGAATGAAATACCTGCGTGAGTTTCCACCTGAGCACGTGGTAGGCCCTCAGTAAATGCGAATTCTTTTCTATCTCTTGCTTTTCCCTTGAAGTTACAGAAAAGGTTCCACTGAGAGCCAGGCACTGTCACATTTGGTAGAACGACACAGTGCTCGGCACACAGTAGTACAGCACGGCAGGTCCGGGAATAGAAGTATGGGGAGGGGACACTGCAAAAGGGTGCGCACGGGTGTGTATGTGAGCGTATGTAAGGGCTTCGGGAAGCTTCATACAGGATGTGGTTTGACTTGGCTGTGAAAGGATGTGCACACTCTTACCCCAGCCCTTTGCGCTAACCTCTGGTGTTCTCGTCGTCTGCACCTTCTGCTCACGTGACTGGCTCCCTACCGAGGCTGTGAGAGGCTCAGAGCCAGGCCCCACAGCGTCTCCATTGGTGGGTCCCTCCCTCAGTTCTGGGCTCACTAACTCTATGTAGTGGGTGACCTTGAGTCACACTGGCCGGCTGGTGTCCTGAGGTCCCCCATGCCAGGTGACCTACCTGAACCATGCTGGATGCTACTCCGGGGCTCAGGGTGGTGGACGGACTGGAGGAAGGGAGGCTGCACGATGAGGTGGTTGACATGCTCCCTGTCTGCAACTCTGACCTCATGGAGGACGCTGACCTGGGAAGAGCAGGGACAGGCGCGGGTGACCAGGGGCGGCCGGCGGGCCGGGGCAGCAGTCCCCCTGAGGGCACGCACGGGTCAGCCTGGGCTTCCCTGGAGCTGCAGGACTCACTCACCTCCAGGTTGAACTCATTGCTGGCGTAGCGCCCGTTGAGCTCTGAGCACTTGATCCGGAACCGCCGGGTCTCCAGGGAAGCCGGGTGCCAGTTGCGGTAGCGGATGTGACGCAGCACCTGCTCGTAACGGCTCATGGAGCCCACACCTGTGCCGAGAGACCACAGCCGTCATGGGAAAGGCAGGAGGGGCGGTGGGGGGCTGGCTGCAGCTGCGGGGGCCCGGGGGCTCCCGAGCTCGGCTAGGCTGAGTGCTTGACATGTTTAGGGCCATACAACGTGCCGAAGCAGAAGTTCTAAGGAGCCAATTAAACGGATCCACAGGATTTCTGCATAGATTGGGCTCTGACTGGAATGCTTGGCCTCAATATGTCAAATGTCACTGCAGCATTCGCTGAGATCAAACGTAAGAGAAGGCATCCACCTCGTTTCTCCGGGAGATTTCCCCAGGAGTGCAGATGTGGTCTAGAGCAGCTCACCAAAGGAGGGGCGGCTAGAAGTCCATGCTCAGAGGTCAAGGGCCCCTCACCTGACCGCACCTCCACAGGTGACCGAGTGCCATTGCTCAGTGACGCCCTGGATGAGGCCACTCTGAGAGGAGCCCACCGGCAAGAGGGCTGAGCGCGGCCTTACCGTAGATGGAGTAGCCTGCCGTGGAGTTGGTGGCATCCAGGTGTCGCTGGTGGAGCTCGCCATGGTTAAGCTCCAAGCACTCCTGCCTTGGGTCCAAGTCCCCTCCCAGCACCAAAATGTCACAGAAATCCAAGTTGTGAAGCATTTCTTCCAAGACCGCTGATTTGGGGGCTGTGGGAAGACAGACACGAGGGAAACATAGGTGTGAGGACAGCTCAGACCACGGCCCTTGCCCGTCATCCTCCTCGGCGACAGCACCCAGGGGCTGGCTCAGGGGGAGAGGGTGCGGTCCCAAGTCCCAGCTCTGTGGATGTCCGGGCAGCCTGAATTTGTGTGAAGAGTATGACTGCACAAGTCGAAAGATGAGAATTTGGAAACCAGCACGGCTACTGAGAAGTGTGCAGTGTTAGAGACACTACCTACGCCTCTATTTCATCATCTGGAGAGAGAACAAGCATCTCGAGAGGATTTAAAGTGCTGCCTGGCATCTAGTAGGTGCTCAATGAGCAACAGCTCTCATTTGGGGCCAGAGATGAGCGCCCCTCTATTCCGCTCCTGTGGCCTTCTCCATGCGGCCGTGGAGTGTGTTTCTGTTTCCCCCAGGAGTCGCTGGGGTTCCCGGGGCAGAGGCACCATCTTTTTGTTGTGGAGTCTTCAGTATGCAGCCCAGGCACTGGCCTGGGGCAGTATTACTACATGGGAGCTGCACTGTTAATATAACTAAGCAGTCAAGTACACTGGGTAGTTTAGTTGACAGGCTGTTGGTCAGTCTAGTTGTGCTTGCCTGATTTTGGGGGGCCCTAAATTTCCCAAAAGGATGTCTGAGTATTTATATGCTGGATAGGTAGGCAGTTTTAACATAAAAGCTCACCTTACCTATGTAATCCTTGCTAACAGATGTCACCCCAATAAGTCTAACAATAAAAATGAATTTAAAAAAAATAAAGAAAACTCACCTTAAAATAAAGTGATTGGTATTTATGGAGTCATTGCTATGTATTAAGTACTGTGCAAAGAAAATCCTGGCAGACAGACACGAGAGGGGGTGCTATTACTATCCCATTTCACTGATGGGGAAATGGAAGGTCCAGGGGAGGGTGGGCTGCTCAGGGTTACACAGACAGTAGGGGAGGAGCTGGGACAGAAACTATGACCTTCTGATTCCACACTTTATATAATCTTAATCTTTGGGCCAGTAGTCTTCAAATGTTTTTGGGCTTACAGCCTTTTATTGGAAATTTTGTGAACCAAGATCATTTAAATATTTGTTTATTTATAAAGAAGACTATTCTGTGCATTATGAAACATTTACAAAAACAAAAATTAAAAAGGATTCACTAAAGATGACATTATTATTTTAAATAATTATATATATATTTTTAGTGATACCCTAAATATTCTTGTTCTCACTAGATACATGTTATTACAAATAATTCTGTGTGCTTAACTTTTAAATCTCAATGCCAATCTCAATGGCTTCATGTGTAGGCTGACCAGACGTACCATTTTAAAAGGGACAGAAAATAATGGTCCTGTCCCATTTCAGACGGTACGTGTGGTCAGCCTGGTCTCACTGGGCTAAATTCATGGTGTCAGTAGGCCGACCGTATGTACCGTATGAAATGGGACAGAACCGTTGTTTTCTGTCGTGTTTAAAATGGCACTTCTGGTCAGCCTATGATCATGTGTCATTGTCAAAATCTAAAAGCACGTTAATATAACCTTACAACCAGGTCTATCCATAATAGTGCATGTGTATCTCTATTTCCAAAGATCTTCTCGTGCTTTCTCGGGATTTTTATGGCCAGCTGTTTGTCAGGTCAGGTGGGGGCATCTTGGCTCCCACCTCCCGACGTGGCTGACGGATTGCTCCTGCTAGGTAGGGGGCGTGTGGTCGCTGCCATTTGCTCACTGTTCCTTTGCACTTGCATTAGATGGGTAGCCGCCTCCACGGGCAGTTTCCCTGATTGCCACTGTGCTGAAGGGACTGTGCTGGGCGCAGGGACATAGAGGTGATCAGCCATGGACGGGTCCTTATGGGACTTCTCGTCTGGTTTAGTAAACAGGTTGTCACCACTGAGGGCTAGCAGAAGTTCTGTGTTAGGGGGTGGCACTAGTGGTTTGGGGTATACAGAGCAGGAGACCCAACCCAGTCCAGGGGTCAGGGCGGTGGTAGAGAGAGCCTTCTGGAAAAGGTGTTGAAGATGGAGATGCTTGGCAGCAATAATGGCAATGGGGAGGGCGAGGAACCTTCCAGGCAGAGCAACAGTAAAGAGGTAAACTAATATAGAAGTGTGTGCATGAGACACACACACACACACACACACACACACACAGAGAGAGCTGGAGCGGGTTCCCGAGGCCTGATGGCAAATGCCATTAGCCTGCCTGTTTAAGGCACCCACTATGACAGTAAAATTTCATGAGTACTGATAAGAGGTCTCCGACACGGCTATGCGCTCGCTCTGCATGCATCTCTCACAAGCAGAAGGGAAGACAGGGACCCAGATGGTTCCTTTTCCCTGCATCGCCTGCGTGCTGGTATCAGGCCTAACAAATCCAGCTGCTCTCAGCCATAGCCTGTGACTCCTGAGGTCACAGGCTCGTCCTTTTCCAGTCTGATCAGAGCCACCAAGGAAAGGAAGAGAGAGGATCCCACGACCTCCGGCCCCTTGGAGTGTAACTGGGAAACCGCCCTGCCCGGGTAGCTGGTGAAACACCACCTACTTAGTGAGCTAAGAGCGCTCCCCTTACAGGGACCAGGGTGGTTTAAGGCAATGGGTGATTGGGAGTATAGAAGCAGCCCTTCAGGGACTCGGGCCCCCATCATTGGCAGCTGCTGTTGGAGAGCGGGAGGTGAAAATAGTCCCTTGGAGGAGGCAGCAAAGGACAGTTCTCAGTGGGACCCAGGTTCCCCACCGGCCCCCGTCCTCCTGTCCTCCCCAGGCCAGCAGAATTTCCTGCAGCTTCCAGCGCCCCCAAGGGTCTCTCCCTGGCAGACGACTCAAATGATTCTGCTTTCACCGAACCGCCCTCCCAATAAAGAGACCAGGGGAGCGAGCAACGGGAAGGCCCCGGGAGCTGAGAGTAGTCCTGCTGTGTATTTGTTAGGGTGCCGTCATGTTTGTTCCTCGTGTGCCCCTCCAGCTCCCCTTCTGATTATCAAAATAACGACACTCACTCTGGGACACTGTGCCCTTGCAGCAGAGTGCAGGGAGCAGAGGCGAACGGCTCTCGCTTCCCAGACAAGGGCGCTGTTAGTGTGAGGCGCGTTGTCTTCTCGGCGTTTTTCTAACATTTTTTCGTTACCTGGTTGAGATCAGTCTGTGTGTGAGACTCTGCAATTTGCGTCTTGCTTTTGTCACTTCCCTTTGAGTATGACTGCCTTTCCCCCAACATCATAGCACTTACGTGGGGGTACCAGGATTTGCTGGGCCCTCTGTCGCCTCCTGTTATTTATCTGTGTTGCGTGCAGTTTGTGTGCCGCTGTGAACCCCTTGCCGGAGAACACTGTTACCCTGGAGACGACTTGATGTGTCTGTGAGAACCCAAGGCCCCCTTTCCACAACCCAGGACGCGCCTGTACCTGCGGTCTTCGAGTCCCCTGGGGCCTCGGCTTTGGCCAAGGTGCTGACGATCTTGATGTCGGGGAAGAGGATCACTCCTCTGGCACTTCCAAATTGGGCAGCAGGTCTCCAGAGGCGGTCGGTGCCCCGGAGGGTGATCTGGGGCTCAATGGCCTGTAGCACCATCACGTAAGCGTCCATGTCCGGGACACTGATGCACACGTCCTCCCCGAAGCACCTGGGGAGCACACGATACAACCGGCCGTCATGCAGCCGGCACCGGGACTCCCGCAGCCCCTCTCGTCCTCGCCGAGGCTCCTGGTTGTCTGCGTGTGTCCCAGGATGCCAACAGACACTTAGGTTTAAAGCACATTATAGTCAAAACAACTAGCAACCTAGGGACTTTAAAAGATTGGCTCCTGGGAGAAAAGGGGAATTTCTATACCAGCAACAAGTAACCACTAAACCTTTAATTACCCTCTAACAAAGTAATCAATGGCAGCGTTCATTAGCTCGCAACTGCTTGTTCTGTGCATTAGGGTTTGGTAAGCAAATGGCTGTCTAACCGGCTGGTTACAGCCATCTTCTAAGTGAGGCCCCAGGGCTGGCCCTCCTGCCCCGGCCTATGTGTCTTCTCTCCACAAGGGTGTCACACACGTGTGCCTGTCCCAGGTGTGATGGCAGAGTGCTGCGGTGATCCTGCTGTGTTTTCCTGACACACTGCCATGAAAATATCTACGGTGGGATGAGAGCAAGTCCTGGGAGATGAGACAGGCAAGGGTCCCTGGTCTGGCTCTGCCACTCCTGAGCTGGGCGACTCTGGGCAAAGATGCCCGACCCCTGCGAACCTCAGTTTCTTCATCTGTAGAGTGGGAATGACATGACTGAGTTAGCGTGTAGTAGTGGGGATTAAATGTGACAATGTGGGGACCGTGGGAATGCCGGGGGGCCTCCCCCAGGGGGCAGCTGTCATCCTGCCTCCCTGGGGAGAGTTCCTGAGGGAAGGTAGGCTGGGTAGATCCCCACATCCTCCTCTCGAGGGGTGGGGGTGTGGGAGTGGTGCTGGGCTCCAGCCGGCCCCATGTTATTATGCAGGACACCCCTGGGCCGCTGCCGGAGGCCCGGGCTCAGGGCGGCAGCCTGGCCAGTCTGGTCCCTCTTCTTCACAGCAACGTGGAGCTGACGTGGCGGTGCCGTGTCCTTAGGACAGGCCCCCAGCCGGGGGTCTTCAATGCAGAGGGGGGCACCTCCTCCATCACCGGAATTGATGAATGGAATTGCCCCCTGTGGGCTTTATCATGGCGCCTGTCCCGGCTCCGGCCACGTGGCAGTCAGCAGACCCATCTTTCCCACCCTCGCTCCTGTCCTTCTGGGTCCTCCTGGCTCCGGGTGGCAGGTGACTCACCTACCCCAGGAGTCTTTCTGGAGTCCCCCTCCTGAAGTGATGTGTCAGGCCCCAGGGAGTTGCCCAGCAGCCCCGGGTCTGCCCCGCTTACCTGACTCGGCACCGGGGAGCTCTCCCGAGCTGGGGTGGCTCCTTTCATTACTGGGCATTGGTCAGGCACAGGACCAGGCACTGTACCCTTAACTCACACCACGTAAAGCCCAGCTCCCCGAGAACTCACAGGACACGGTGCCTTCTAGGCATCGGGTCAGATACAGAATAGAACAGAGAAAACTGGGCTGGAGTTGGCGAAACAACAGAACATTCTCTCTAAGAAGAGAATAAAGGGGGGCTAGGGATTCACTGGGGTGCCCTCAGCGCACGGCGGACAGGCTGGGCTCGGCTGAGGAGAGCTGAGTCGGTTTTGCGGCGACACGCTGCCCGGGGCCCCCGCTGCCCCGCCCGCTGGGCCCGGCCGGCCGGCGCCCACTCACTGGACTTGGGAAGAGACTTTCAGGCGCCGCACACCCGCGGTCGGGAACTGCCTGGAGTTGATGTAGGAGACCTTCTGGAGGGCGCTGTTGATGTTCCCCATGTCGTCCCCTTCCATCACCAGGACCGACTGCGACGGGTTGAAGTGATACTGAAGGCAGAAAAGGGTGTCACACGAGGGAGTGGCCAAGGGCGTCCACCGCCCGCGGGCACCCTCTGTCTCCGCCAGCACAGGCCCCTCCAACGCCGCGCGGCTGCAGCGGCTGCCACATGGACAGGGCTTTAAGGCCACCCTCCTGGGGATTCTGGCCGCCCCGTGACTCGGCCCCGCCCACGGGGGCATCCCGAACCCCCAGGGCCCTTGCAGCCCAGCCCTCGGGGCAGCGGCGTGCTCTGTGCCCCCATGGTCCCTGCTGGCCCTCAGCCAACAGCCCAGTTAGCTCGGGGCTTCGGGTCCTTTGGCCGCTGTCGTCTGGCCGGGGGCCGCTCCTCCGTTCACCCTCCACTGCCCTTCCCGACCCCTGCCGCACACTTTCTCCCTGTTGCCCCCTCTTCTCAGCTGCCAACCTAGAGGCCCGTCGGTTAGCCACCAGCTTTCGGCCTCCCCGCTCTGACTCTTGGCCTCGCCTTTCTGGTGCTGAACTCCGGGTTCTCGTGAGCTAGACTCCTCCCTGTCTACGTGCCCACCGAATGCCCTAGGCTTGTTACCTCTTCATTCTGTTCTGAGTCCCTGGTACCCAAAACTGGTGAGGCCAGGGGCGACAGGGCCCCTCACTGAATCACGTGGGTCCTCAAACTAGATGAGCTGGTGCAGACCTCTGCCCCCCCCCCCCCCCGTACCCCACCAGCTACTCTTCTTTGGGTGGAACGTGGAGAACAGGCCTTAAATCGATCCTGACACACTTCCGAGCAAGAATTCTTAGGAACTGCTATTCATAGGGTGTCAGGAACGTATCCGCGGATTCAGATGATGTATCCAAAACTCATGTCACAGGGCAAAAGGACATGAGTGTACTTCTACCAAGTATTACCTACTTGGCAATGATTATTTATGTTTTCGAGCAGCTAATACAGAGGGTGCCAAAATAATGCACACACATTTTAAGAAAGGAAAAAATTGTATTAAAATTGTAATACCCAATATATACTGATAGCAAAAGATGAAGACAAGTCACCTTTGACCTCCACAAAGAGGTGCTCAGCCTGGCCACCATCAGTGTCTATGTAACACACAGATAACGCCTCTTTAAATGTATGTATGTATATATTTGGCAACTCTGTGTATCCACATGGTTCAAATATATACACGTGCTAAGTGACAGTGTCTGTCTTATCCCTATCTTCTGTCCACCCGTTTCCTCAGTCTCACCCACAGGTAGTCACTGTGGTATTAATTTCTTCGTGACAAAATGCACGAAGTGAGGAGCATATTTATGCTTGTCCTATTGTCAACAGGCTTGTGCGTGTGACCCACGGTACCCTTCCCTGCGGGTGGTACACTTCCGCCCTGTTGCACTCTGTTGCGGTCGTGGGACTTGCTTGGCCAACCAAGTGGGCAGACGTATTGGTAGGTTGACAGCCATGTGGGCGGTGTAACAGCCAGTTCGTGGCCTGCCATGTTGCTTGTCCTGCGCCATGAAACCTGCAAAGTTCCCTCAGGGTCTGGTCCATCAGCCGGGCTCTCACGGCGAGGGTGCTGTGAATTGGGCTGTGGCCCAGTTATAATGAACGTGCAATTTGGGCCCAGGAAGGAGTGCTACAAGCCACCGAAATTTCTAAGTCATTTGTAACTGCAGCGTAACCTGGCCTATCCTGGCAGTTATATGTAAGCAGTCTTAGGAATATATAATTAATGATTCCGATTATCATCTCTTCTTACATGAAAGGTAACTTTTTACATACTATACTGTACTCAGCTTTCTTCCCTTAGTTCATATCTTGGAGCCTTCTGTATCAGTACATAATAAGCTTCCTTATTCTTTTGTACAGTGATACTTGTATTATATTTAATATTAAATAAATTATAATTTTTTACCGGTCTCCTAATATGAACATTTGGGTCATCCCCAATCTTTTTCTAATGCCACAATGAATAATCTTGTACACATAACATTTCATAAGTGTAAATATATCTGTAGAGTAAATCCCTACAAGTGAAATTCTAGATCAAAGAGTATAGGCACTTTAAATTTTGACAAATGTCACCAAATTTCCCATTGCTAGGGAAGTATGTCAATATTCACTTCCTCTTGCAGTGTATGAAAAGGGCTGTGTTCTCAAAACCTCAGCAACAAGGTATGTTGGGACTTTGGCCTGTCTTACGGGAGATACAAATATCTTAGTACAGCTTTAATTTGCATTTGTTTTCATGGGCTTAAGGAGAAATCAATCTATCTGAGCTTTACCCCGATGTGACTTGGATGCCTTTACAAGAGTTCCTTGTTTTCTACCTGGGCCCTAAAAAGAAGTGGATGTCTCATTGGCATTACAGTGACATTGACCCATATAAGTCCCTTGCATTGTGACCCCAAGCCGATTGACAGCTTAATCTTTGTTTCCTTCAACTCTCAGGTGACTGTTTCATTGTTTCCTCCTCCTTGAGGTGCCCCCAGCTTCCCTCACTTGGGTCCCCACTGGGCTCCCATAGTGCTCATGAAATGGTAGTGTAACTATTTCGGTACAGTGACCGTGAGCTCAGGGAGGACAGGAGCTCTGACTCATCCCTGACTCGTGAGCCAAGTCCTAGTGCCCTAAGCCCTTGGTAGATGAATGAGTGAATGGACCCCACTCTCCCGGCCCACACATTAGACAGTATCATATCTTGTGACTCCTCCAAAGGACTCCTTTTTTTCCCCTTAGGCACATGTCTTTTAGTGGAGCCTCTGAGGGAGGCATCGTCGTGCTCACCCAGCCCCGTTCTCCCTTCCTTCCTTGGCGTCCCGGAGGCTGCTCGCCCAGCTACCTTGCACCACGCGCAGGGCCGGGCCAGGCGACTGCCTCTGGCCAATGAGATGGGAGAGGAAGTGACGTGGCGCGCTGGCACGAGGCCGTGAAAATTCCTACAGGACACCCCAGCCTTTTTCTTTCTCTGCTCTGCCGACCCCACCCCACCTCCCGACCGACTGACTGTGGGAGATTCAGCTGCAGGATTGTGGAGTCATGTGCTGCTGCAGTTGCTTAGCCCGCGGGAAGAGCTCGGCGCTTCCGGGGCACGATTCTGTCCTCCCCAGGGCTGTGTGACTTCCCCGAAGGTCATGGGCCGTGCCACACCCCAGTCCCGGTACACACCGCAGAGTGCAACTTCGGACTGCACCCTTCTCTTTCCTGGACTTTATTTCCCCATTTAAAATAAGAGGATGTTACTATCTACCTGTCTGCGGCTTAAATGAGATCATGTATATAAAGTGTTAATCTAGGATAGCTTATATCATAATTCTTTTTTTGTTTTTTCAATTGTTAGACTTATTGGGGTTAGTAAAATTCCACAGGTCCCAGGTGCACAATTCTACAGTGCATCGTCCACGTGTTGCATTATGTGCTCACCACCCAGTGTGAGTTCTCTTTCCATCACCATGTTATTTGGCTCCTCCTGCCCCCTCTCCAAGCCCTCCCCCCTCTCCCAGCCCTCCCCCCTCTCCCACCCCTCCCTCCTTACCCTCAGGGAACCACTAAACTATCATAATTCTTAATTTTGTGATCATGTCTGCACTGAGTCTTGTGTCTCTTCCCCGCCTTCATTGCTCTCCTTTCCCTACGATCAGTCCCCTCCTGACCTCGAAGCCCCAAACAAGGTCTCCCTGAGCCGTGACATCGGGTCACAAGCACCACTCTCTGTGCGGGCTGCAGGGCCCCCTGTCATGCGCAGTCAGCCCCTGGGTTGGCTTTTCTCTTGCCGTGGGTGACGCACCAGCTGCCATGTGCTGGTGAGTCACTACAGTTCTGAGTACTCACAAATCACCCAATTTAGATTTGAGCAGATTCAAGGTCATTCTTCTATAAACACCACTATGTTCCTAGGGGTTTTCCTGACTGCCCCAACCCTGCCACGTATAGCAGAGTATTGTGGTGGTGTTGCTGTCTGTCTGTCTGTCTGCTGCCTCCAGCAGACTGTGAGCACCTTGAGGGCAGGGTCTACTGACTTTTCTCGGCATCATCACAGGGTCTAGCACAAACAAGCATGAGACAAGGAGATGACCCCTGCAGACCAAGGCAATCTCTGAGCCTCGAATGAAGACTGACCAGGAACAGCAAGTGGTTCCCGAAGGACGGAGAGGCAGCAACCGAGGCAATCAGCAGGGGGCGCATGCCCACTGCGCCCGCCCTGGGAATGGGCGGGTCAGGGAGTGTGTGGGATATCCAGTTGACACCCTAGTCCGGTTGCCCGAGCATCCCATGGACTGCCTAGCCATCAACACAGATCTTGCAGGATCAATAAAACCTTCCATTAAGTAGGTTTTGTGCTGCTGGTGGTGGTGGTGGTGGTGTGGTGTGGGTGTGTGTGTGTGTGTGTGTGTGTGACCACAGCGTTCATAGCCCTGTGGCATGACTGAGGGTGGGTGTCTGGTTGGATGGGACACGGGGTGGTACTGGCATTACCACGGGGGGTGGAGGTGACTTCCTGGGGACCAAGCAAAGGGTAACGGCCCTCGCTCTCCCTGGGAAGCTGTGCTATAGCTATGCAGGTTCCTTTCTTTAAGTCAAAAAGCTGCTGGACAGGTGGTCTTTGCAGGGTGGTCAGCTCTCCTAGAGGGTCAGCCTGTGTCACCATCCACCTAGCAGGCTGGGAAATTGGTGAAATTCCTCCTCAAAGCCCTGGTCTGTTCCTCAAGGACAGGCTGGCCACGGCAGTCCAGGCGGCTTGCCATTTCCTGGGACACCTGTCAGCCCCTCTGGGCTGGGCCAGAAGACTTTCCACGTTAGAGGCTCCTCTGCCACAACTGTCACCCAGGCTTACTTTTCAAAAGAAGCCAGGGCAGCAGCAATGCCAAGTGCAAGTCCAGCCCAGCAGGAGAAGGGAACCAATTTGTTGAGAGCCTTTTGATTGGGATTGCTAGGGGAGACCTATATCTGTATCTATATCTATGTCTACATCTGTGCTGTGTCTGTCTATATATTGCTATATCTCTGCCTCTATTTCTATATATCTCATCTATATCTATATCTTTGCTGTATCTCATTTATCATATATAATGACATACAAGTATACGTGAATGGCTGGATGCTTTACACACACACACACACACACACACACACGCACTTCAATTCTTACATCAGTGCAAAATAATGTTAAGTCCATTTTTACACGAGGGGATGGGGGCTTAGAGGATTAAAGTACCTTGCCCAAAGTCACTCAGCTAGTCAATATCTGCACTCTAATTTGAGCCAAGGATTGTCTTGGTCCCCACTCTTCCCCACTCTTCTGCACTGTGGAGGTGACATATTGGCAGGGATTATGCTATGGGACTCAGAACAGGGTGATCGTCAGGAACGTGGCTATTGCACAGTGTCCTGTATGGATATAAGACAGCATTTCATGCCTCCAGACATGCTGGAGAGACATTCAGAAATACGCCTGATCCGGGGGAAAGGGGGACCGAGAGGGGCCCTGTGAACAGCCGGGGATTTTCCTTCATCGCGTGAACACCCCGCCACTTTCACAGCGGAAGAGGAGGGCGGGGCCCAGGAAGAGGAGGGCGGGGCCCAGGAACCGGCAAAGATAATCGTGGTCGTTCAGAACTGAAGTGAGGGATAAGTGGAGGGAGGGCAGACAGGAAGGAAGTTTTAATAATTTTAAGCATGCTTTCAATCTGAGTTTGGACAAGTCCCTGAGCCCCAATCTCCTTATTTCTAAAATGGGGTCAGACTATTTAATTTGTTGTGAGGACTAGGGATAATGAACTTAAAATAGCCCCAGTGGGTACGTTGTAAATTGTGAGTCTTATCATTAACGTCTCACACAGCGCTCTAGTTCTTGCCAGCTATGCCCCAGGGATGACAAAGGGTCCTTTGCAGTGACTGGTTATGAGCAGGTGGCATTCTGAAAAGTTGGATTTAGGCTCCCCCACCCACCTGCGCCCACCACAGCTTTTGTGCCACTTAGTTGAGCACCTCCTCTTTTCACAGGCTGTGACTACTATGTAGAAATTGCTGTGGTTCTCAGTGCCTGATTCTGAGGTGTGTGGCTTGCAAGTCCAGCATCCATGGTTTATTGTTTCCGTAGTGCCCGCTGTCCTGAAACTGTGCTCCGTGGGATGGTTGAGCATGGAGAAGACCCACTCCGGGGCAGGGAGCAAATCCAGCGTCAGCCAGAGAGGGGAGGGACGGAGGACGGATGTCTGCATCACTGGCTTGATCAACACTAAGGCAACAACACAAACAGTGGGCCCAGAATCAAACCCCAGGACCTGCATGTGAGCGTATCTGTGTGACATGTGCCCCGAGTGGCTTGCCTTGACCAACTGCCATGAAACAGGCCGCCTTTCCACCAGGAGGCAGTCTTAGTAGTGTCTTTCAATGACCAGTGACTAGCTTTCCCCCTCTTCCCCCCGTGACCCAAGCTCTGGGTTAAATAGCCTACACCCCACACCTGCCCAGGCCAAACCCCTTGCCTGGAGCCCTTCAATGGCTGCCTGCTGTTGACAGGAAACAACAACAACAAAAAACAAAACCAGAAACACCAGACACAGTTAACAAGGTGGCCTCTGCCCACCTCTCTGGCCACACTTTCTACCTTTCCTCCTGCAGTTGGGGCACTTGTGACCTGGCCTTCTGGGAGTTCCGGAGTACACTGTGGGGTTCCCCAGCCCCTGCTGTCACGCAGGCTCTCGCCTTTGCCTGGAGCGACCACCCTGCCCTCTCTCCCACCCCCCGCCTCATTCCTGGTTGGTCATTCCTACCTGTCCTGGAATGTCCTGCTCAGACGCTGCCTCCTCCTCTAGAGAGCCTTCCCTAATACTGTTCCCCCCAGTTCTAGAGCCCTGAAGCAGGACTGCCTGTCTGGGTGCAGATTCTGGCTCTGCTCGTCAGTGACTCTGGGATCTCAGGCAGTCCTCAATTCCTCATGTGCCTTCATCATAAGGTTGCTCTAGGGCTTACATGAGTTAATGCCCATGAACTTTTAGAACAGTGCCGACACGTGGGGGCTCCTCAGTAAGTGTCCATGCTCATCCTCACGGCAGCAGTTGCCACGTTGCATTATAAATGTCTGCCCGAGTTCCCCCGAGACAGTAAGCCTGGTATACTCATTTCGTGTCCCACGTATTCAGTTGACAACCGAGTCCATGAGCGTTCATGGACTGTTCGTTGACATGACTGCAACTTAAACAAGAGGATGATATGCTCAGGTCACTAACCCCTCCAAGGTGACCATGGGCTCCCTGGCAGCTTAAACAGGAGGACTCTCTGGGGGAGGGGTGACTCCCTGTCCAGGAGAGGCATTTTCGGGGAGGGGGAGGGCAGGTGGACCTCCACAGGCAGCACTGGGACGTGGGATGGGACCCTCTGCTGTGGTCACACCCTCCTTGAGAAATGGCCAGGAAGGGAACCCTCACAGCTTCTGGGACCTCAGGAGGCTGTCCTTTGTCCCCAGAGGCAGAGGGCAGGGCACCCAACTTCCAGAGAGGAGGCTGCCAGCTCTCGTGGGTCCCTTATGGGTGAGCGGGGCCACCCCGATGTTTATCCCACTCTTTGCTCAGGACCCCGGAGGCTCCATGCTGGCAGCAACTCCAGACGATCCGGCCTGTCAGGGAGACACTCACTGAGGCAGAGCCGGCCGCATCGTATCCCCCTCAGGAGGAGCTTTGCTCGGAACGCAGCTGTGATTCTCTTGGATTATTCAAGTGTTTTATTTTGCATGGATGATTAAAAATTGTGAATTTGCTTGCATTTCCTTTGACACCAGAGATTGCTCAGAGCTCAATGTGTGCCTCAGCTTAATAATGGAAGACCCAGGGATCGCCACACCTGCTTTCACCTATGTGGGACTGACTTTCCTTTCTAATTTGTATCTTACATCGTCCAAACTTTTTTAAAAAGTATTTTTGAGTGTATTCTTGCATGTTACTTCCGTTCCTTTAGGCAGATAAAACAGCAAAGGAATGAACCAACCAGCAAGCAAGTGAAATATGGCAACTGGACAGGAAAGGACTCCATTTCCCAGCATGCACTGGCACTGGGCAACCTCTGCCTCACAGATCAAGGCCTTATTGAGGGGGAGGTTGGCTCCTTCCTTCCTTACCTTTATTCCTTGGCCGAGGCTTTCCAGGGAATTAATGTCCAGCCCTTCCTTGCAGGCCTGCAGGCAGGAAATCACCTTCTGACTCTCCATTTTTCCAGGGCGGATGGTGAGACTGGCCAGGCTACCGTGGAAGAATTGAGCAAACCGCGGTTTGGTGACTTCTCCCCCTAAAAGACAAAGCAGCACCGTTAATTGCCCTGTGGAGACGAGGGATGAAATACCACTTCAAGGCACCATCTGGCCAGGGAGCCAAGGACACAGTGACTGTCTCCTCAACCTGATCTGTTCCTTCCACATGGTGAGCTCAGTAGTCAGAAGCTCAACAAGAGGGTGTTAAAAGCTACCAATTATCTCGGCACTCTCCAGCTGCACCTGATTTAGGAGTCCTGGAATTTCTGAATTTTAAGGCAGTTACTTTCAGAGACATGGACTGTCTTAGAAGACAAGTAGGGCCTGCAGAGTGAAAATAGGAGAGCGGAGGAAGCCACCACTGATTAACAGCCTGCCGTGTGCCAGGCTGTCTGCCAAGGACTGTATCTGAACAAGTCTGCAAAGACGCTCTCATTGTTTCCAACTGACACCTGAAGAATCCTGAGACTCAGAAAGGTTGAGGGACTTGCTCTAGAACACACAGCTTAAATGCTGGAGCTGGTGCTCTAGTCCTGGTCTGCCTGACTCCAAAGCTGGCATTTACTCCTCTATATTCCACTGAGAGGCTGGCACCAGGTGAGGAATCCCAGAAACCCCACAACCGTTGCTGGTTCTCTCGAAATGCGTTGATTCCACATCTGCTGAAATTCAGTTTCTTTGGCTTATAAGGAGTCCCCTGACTCCATTCTACTTCTGACTTTCCTTTCATGGCCTACTTTTACTTTCCTACTATTCTCTACTGGAGGAGCTGAGTCCTATCTGAGCTGGGGTCCACTCGTCAGCATGTGAACTTGTCCCATGTGGCCTAGAAGTTACCTCCTCCTATATTCTCTATGATTTTCCAAATCAGGCCTCCTCGAAAGTCCATTTGAACCCTCACCTGCACTGGGAGGCCTTCCCCACTGACTTCCTGAGCACGCACCCTTCCATCTCTGGGCAGCCTACACCAACAGACTTAGCCTTGATCTTGCACTTGTGTTTGTTCAGAAAGGGTGCTGAGCATATGGAAAAGATGGATCAGGGTCAAACTTCAGCTTTGCTAATTCCCTGGCAAGGTTTTGTAACCTCTCTGTGCCTCTGCTGGCTTGAAGGGGACACTTCTGGGTTTGGCCTCCTGGGGCTCCTGCGATGCACCTCCAGCACCACCCCCAGCAGGGGTTGCTCCAGGGAGACGCCTCCTGGTGAGCAGCTTCCCCTAGAGGGCATGTTTCTGCAAAGCTCTGAGTGACACCACAGTGACTTCTCTGCCCTTCAGTGAGCCACGCTGTGTCAGCCAAGTCAGAACAGCAGCCTGGGGGCAGGGTGGTGGTGGTGGTGGAAGTCAAGGTTGAGAACCGCTTCTCAGGTCGGGCCTGCTGCACACTCCTCACGTGATCTCTTTCGTTTAAGCCACCCGCAGGCGTCCTCTTGCCACTCTTTGCACACTGCTGGAATTTATTTGTTTAAGTCTGTCTCTTGGATGGCAGGGAGCACTCATGCATTATTCATTTCATTGAAGACAACACTGAGCAAGTAATGAAGACCATACTGAACAGGTTCTAGTGGCTGAGGGATGCAATGAGCACTTTGTGTAAGTGGCTCATTTGTTTTGCTAAATAACACGGGGCCCCTTGTGTGGTCCCGATATCCTGCACCCTGCCTGGCACACAGCAGACATCTCAATTATTGCTGAATTACAGGAAATGGTGAGTTAAATACGAGTAGAGTGGTGAACATTGCGGCTTCTCTTTAACACCCATCTCACTCCTGGCCTCTTGCCATGGCAACCCTGGGGTTGCGGGGTTAACTCAGGCTCCAGGGATGGATTCTATTTCGTCAAAGCCAATCAGGTTTTCCTGGCCCCATTGCTCCAGTGGCTAAATCAGGCATAAGCTTGGGACCAAGTACCAAGGTGAAGCACTTCAGGACCTGGCATCCAATAAGCCACGGGCACTGACTCAGGAATAAATCATGAGACCAAATTTAGGTGAATGAGATGGGAAGAGAAACTGACTAGCAGCTTCTGGGAAAAGAGATTGCATTTTCTCTTTAGAAAGTTTCTGGAACCTACTTTTGGTCTTGTTCCCTGGAGATCCTTATGTGAACGAATGGCTAAGAGATGCGCCAGCCATCTTGCAAGCAGACCAGGGACAACTCAGGCAATGCTCAGGGAGGATGGAGCCAGGAGAGTGACAGCAGGCTGAGCAGAATCCCGAGGAGACATTCCCACTGCTCACCCCGGGCCATCCTCAGCTGTGGGAGCCCATCTTTCATCTTTATGGGTTAAGCCATGTTGACTCACACTGCCCAAAGTGCCTTCACTTTGGAAAGGAAAGGAGAAGGTTCTCTTGTGGAGCGTGGTCCACAGAGAACTCTAGATGGGTCTGGCTTTGAGGGATGGCCTGAGGTGGCCATGGCTTGAAGGTATGGGGGAGTCCATTTGGGGCCTTCTGTTCTACACTGTCAAAGCCCCCATGGATAGCAGGCCCCTCAAAGCCATTAGCACGTTCTGCCCCAGCAAAGGGATACTGCTGTTGACCTGCAAGAAGAAGGCTGTGAGCCTGGGGATGAATGGGAGAGCTGCCTCTTCCCAGGTCATGTCTTCCCACTGCCATGTGCTGGGAATGAACTATGTTTCCAACACCACGGGAAGTCTCAGCGTACATGATCTTACTGAATCTTCATCTCCCTCTTGGAAGGGAGGTACTTATTCTAGAATTACAGACCAGCAAATTCAGGCTTAGATAAGTGAGGGGCCCAAAGCCGCAAAAGTAGAAAGTGGTGAAGTGTGTGTGCCCTGCAGCCCGAGTGTATCCATTCAAGCTTATGACCAGGTGGGGCATCCTGGTGGTGGTGGCCAGCCCAGTCCAGTGAGGCTCAGAGACAGCCCCCTCTGGCATGCCACCTAACGCCTCGCAGCTGCTCACTCAGCAGCCCCATCTTTGCAACTCTTTTGGATGCTAAAACATTTTTCTACACACTATTTTCTCTCAGAAAAATATTCACGTTCTATACTTTTGACTCCAGAATCCCAGATCTGTGTTGCACTCTATTTATTGGTGACACAGCTCCAGGAAATCAATTCAATTAGCATTTTGCAATAGGAGGCCAGCATAAAATTTGAAATATATTTGCACTCAGGGGCGGTTGTGATGCAGGGTTTTAAAATATAATGAACACAATGAAAATCTCTTTTCTTTTTAATATCGAGGGTGTCTGCATATACCACATGGCTCCTTTTTTAACATTTAGATATAAACATGCTCATGAATTATTTTAAGGAAAAAACCCCTGATTTCTCATACAAAGCACCTTCTCTAAATCTTTGAGGACATGATTTTGGATTCCTGAGGCTAGATCTGCACACATTTTTGAAGTGTTTGCTGTATGCCTAGCCTTCTGCTGGAGTCAGTTAATTATAAGTTGTGGACTATGCTCTCCAGGGGCTCACATTTAGTTGGGAGAACCTGGGAAAATATAAGAATAAATTGCCAATACAATAGATGTTCCAAGGCGGAGCATGATTAATTTGCAAACCAATGATATAGATAATGTGTTCAACAGATCACAGGGGAAAAATAATAGCCATCATTTATGAGGTCCTTAAAACATGGACGTCCTTTCCTATGTTATTTTATTTAATCCTAAGTGGTAAGATAGTACTTTGGAGATCTCGGCCACGATTCTTTTAATTTCTCCCCTCTCCCCTCCACTTAAACACATCTCTGGCTTGTGCTTATTGTCTCAGGGAGGGTTGTAACAGGGAGAAGAGCAGAGGGGACGCGAAGCCGAGTCTCTTCCCCAGTTGCATTTCCAGAAGTGTATACCCTAAGGAGGGCAGAGAACACCTGGGTATGGATCAACATTTGGGGAGAAATGGAGGCAGGAACTTTGGCTTTTCCCAAGACTAGAACTGATTCCCCAGATCAGGGGGTGGAGGGAGGTAAGACAACAGAGACACAGAGCGAGGCGCCTGAGGCCTGTCATGTTGGGGGGTGCTGGCCTGGGGCATCTGGACAGATGAACAGATGGGCCGCAGATGGCTCACCGAGAGAGCGTGAGGAGCCGTGGAGGCATTTCTGGGCATCTAAGGAAGGAAACGCTGAGAGAGCTGCGGGTCCCGAAGGGCCATTAGTGACTGAGGACCAGCGAGGTGAGCACATTTTAGTGGACACCACACAGAGAGATGAATTGGAGGCCCCCTCAATACCAATCTTCCTGAAATCAGCTGGCACCCGAAGGAAATGGGAGAGTTCCGGGTTTGCCAGGGCCAAGTTCCCCTCTCTCAGATGGAATAGGGGCTTGAAATGGAACCGGGGTGGATGTCGAAAGACTCAGTTTTGCTTTGTGAATCTAGATTCTTCCCTGCTCCTCTGCACTCACAACTCCTTTTACAGATGATGTTTTCAAAGTTAGATTACCTGTCCAAGGCCATAGAGCCAGAAAGCAGAGAAGCGACATTCAGACTCGGACCTTGCTTGCTCCCAAGCTTTCGACCTGCACGCCCCACAGTGAGATGTGACTGGGGTGGTTCTAGGAGGACTTCTTGGAGGTGTAGTAACTGGGCTGCGTCACAGGATGGAGTCAGGTGGGGACATGGCTAGGGGACAATGGCCAATGATGCTGAGCTCTGTGGACACTGAATGAATTCTGCAGCGACTCCCAGTGATGTGTGCCAAGTTTGCTGGCAGACATGGCGCAGCATTTGGCAAACGTGACTTAACGGAGCCTGCGATAGTCTGAGCCCGAGTCTGCGCGGGAATGAACTCCCCCCTCAGCTTTCTTTGGAGTGGGAGGTGGGGCCCGCCCACTAGCACCACACTTCTGAGTCAGCTTCTTTAAGTAAAAGGCCGACGTGTGCGAGTGTACCGGGTCTCTCCCCTGCGCGCAGGCTGCGCAGCATGCGGCTGGTCCTTTGTCCCCAGCTGTCACTCCCATAGCCAGTTAGTGTGAGAGAAACATGGGAAGTGTTAGGGGCCATGTTGCCTCTTGCTTCAGTGATGCTGCTCTGGGCATGGCTGGTTGATGGGGACGCCTTTCAATGAACACAAGTTCATGGATGGTTGGGATCAATTTTAAGCAATGCAAATGATGAGACCATCTGACAACGTGCTGTCTCTCACTGCCTCATTTTCATGATGGGGACACTACAGAACGCAAAGGCTAACTGAGGTGTATAACGGACCCCCGTAAGCTGCAGTTTCAAAATTGCCCGCACGACCCCAGGGGGTTGCAGCGATGGGCTGCGGCTGACTGGTGGAGACAGATGATCTGCCATCGGGGCTGGTCGTGACACGTTCTCAGCGGGCTTTCTCCACCCTTCGGTTTTTGTGTATCCATCTCTCTAGCCTTTCCAGCAAACGCTGAGAGAGCATGTTCTAAGTGAGCAAAACGTGCAAGCTTATGGATGACCTGAAAAGTCAGCTGTCTGAGGTTGGGGACCTAAATTCATGGGGTTGGCAGGGCCCCCATGTATCACCCAGTGTACCTCCTTCATTCTCTAGATGAAGAACTGAGGAGCACAGAGACAAGAAACTGTTTTCAAAGACCCACAGCAGATAAGCAGCAACGGTGATGAGAATCTGGAATTCTCTTCTGACACCAAACTTCCCCCCTCCCACTACACCATGAGCCCTGATGGGTCTTTACTTAGCTTCAGCCCCCGGCTTGACTTTGTCTGGTCTGGGGGGAAAATGCCCAGGGAGTTTGCACAAATGATTTGATCCAGATACCAGCACCCTCGGGTCCTCCTTCCGTGGCCGTGGAGACCATCTGGCTTTCTGTGCCCCTAGAAGCAGAGTGCTGTAGCAGCGTAATCAAGGAAGAGGACTTTGGTGGCATAAATCTGGATGTAAATCCAGGCTCTATGTAACCCTTACCAAAGTACTTACCGTCGCTAAGTCTCAGTTTCCTCATGTGCAAAATGGGAATTGTAGTCGTACCCATGACACAAGGGTGTTAAAAGAGAAGATGCAAGGAGGTCAGCACAGAGCAGGAGCTCAAAAATGTCAGCTGGTTCTAGCAGCAGCAAGAACCAAGTGACTCCTGGATGGGATTGCACCAGGCGAGTTTTCTCTGTCTCTTCCCGCCCTCCACCCCCCAATCTGGCATGTCTCTTAGAGAAGCTAAAATGAAACTGCTTTTGCTCTAAGACCCTTGTCAAATTTTCTAGTTAATATAATCTTCAGAATAAGATGCAAGGTTAGAATTACAACTCAGTGATACTGTTTCTGAGCATGAATCATTGAATTTTAAGGCTGATTTCATCTGTGTTGTCTTTACATCAATACACCCTCATGTCAAATGAACTCTGGGGCCTCAAACAACCTTTCCTCGACTTTTAAATACTGGCAATGCTAAGAGACACTCTGTTAATCATTCCCGTGTGTCAGACCACAAACCATACACTTGTGTCCAAACAGCCTGGGAACTGGAATGCAATTCAACCTACATTCGTAACGGACCTCCTGTAGGTCATGGGGCGGGAGGAAGGGTAAAGAGAGGAGAATCTGTGAGAGCACAGCCCTTGCCTTCTGCAAACTCATTACCTAGTAAGGGACGGAGACCGGCATTCATAGCTCCAGCGCGTTGTTTTCCAAAGACGCTCGGGGGGCACCATTTCACAAAGAGTCAGTTCCACAGTGAAATAAGATTAAGGAACTTAGGTTGAGGAATGTCAAACAGATTGCTTTATTGGTGGGCTTTTGAGAGCCTGTAATCAGCTAACATGCACTGTGACTCTCCCACAAGGTGGTGCGGGGATGGGTTATGCAGTTTCCCAAACTTGACCTTGGCCTCCTTGTGGACGGGGCCGCCTGTGGGATGGAACTTCATGCAGCCCTCCCTAGGAAACACGGCCTGAATGTCAGGCAGACGACACGAGCACGTGCCTCTGTCTCCCAGAGCACAGACCCTGGGGATGCAGAATAATTTCAGCACAGACTTTATTAAGAGAATTTGTCCTAAATTAGACCAAGCTTATTAAATGAAGGCATGTACTCCATGTCTCTGCACTCATTTCAGACACAGAAAATGACCTGGAAAGGTACACAAGCTCTCAGGACCATGTGCGACTCCAATTCCCGGCTCGCTGAGGATCTTGTGCTATTATTCTGCAGCTCGCAGGGTGATTTCTGCCTTCTTATCACTTTTTTGACCCTTCCTATTCTTTGCCTTGGCTCCTCCTAAAAGCCACAGTGGGGGTTCTATTTCTGTCCCTTAACAGGTTCAAATTTATAGAAACACCCCCTTTCTACCTCAGCTTCTTTATTTATTAAGTGAGGGGTAGGACTCAGTAAGACTAGAGGCAGGGGAGAGGGCCTTCCTTATCCGAGAGCAGGGGCATGTAATGGGCAGAAGTGGACAGAGCTGGATACTCTAGCAAGACCAAGGTCCAGAATGCTGGAGGGGAGTCCCTGACAAAGGTAGGGGTGAGGTGCTCACTGGGGATAGAGCACAGGTCAGGACACCTGTGGTGAAGTGAAGACCAGGCAGGGGGCAGGCTAGTGGCTTCTTGGGTAGGTGCCTGGCATTGTGCTTCTTCAAGCACATTTAGTCATTTTGTTAGAAGTGCTGCTGGCCAGATGCCACCTGTGATAGATAAGGTGGCGCTGCTCTGCTTCTAACGTCAGGAGAGGTACCCTGAAGTGTCACGAGCTGGGGCATCTCCCTGAAACCCTGGGGGCTCCCTAGGGCCCTGGTTTGGCACAGCCTTTGCGAGTCATTCCCATGGACAGCTGGCTTAGAGTACCTGGGTGATCAGGCCCAGTTTACAGGCCCAGGAGCCAAGCAGATGTGAGTGTACAATTTTTAGTATTTGAACTTGTATTCTGTGGTTAGAATCAGATGAGTAGGAAGCCTAAAGAAAAGAACGAGTTAATTAGACTTTTAAATGATCTCCTGTGGCATGACCCAGAGGGAGACAAGGAACCTGGCACAGTAGACTCTGAGTTCACCGGCACCCATGGGGATTGGTAGATGCTGGGTATATGTAAGTAGACTCTCTGTTCACCGGCACCCATGCTGGATAATGTAATATTATTGCTTTGACTTTTTTTTTTGTTGGTTGCTTGAGGGTGCTGGTTGCTTGAGCTCTGGTTAATGGAGAGTCTACTGTATTTGTTTAAAGGCAAGAGTTTCTGAGTCAGCACAGACTGAGCGTGGCCATGGGAGAGGTCTGACTGTTCTGAGCACACTGACATCGAGCACGTAAGTGATGGCAAGGAGGTGTGAGGGCTCTTCTGTGAGGTGAGGTCCATCCTGACTGCAGTTTCAGGTACACTACATGCTCTAGGCTGCACTGGTGACATTTCTTAAGTGGAAATAAAGTCTTGATTTCTTTTAATTACTGGAAAAAACAGCAATAAAAATGATGACTTGGGCTTTCAAATTCACGGAAAGGACGGAGCAGGCTAATTGGGGCTGCAGAGCACTGCCCAGCAACCCTGCTGGGACCAGCTCCCAGGAGCACCCAAGGAGCAGTGTCTATCAGAGGATTTTCCATCCCCTTTGTTAAATCCCAACTGGACATTTCACAAATGGGAGCTAGTTCCTTTGCCAACCTTAAAAGTGCCTGAAAAACTTCCCACAATTGCAGGGCCAATTAGAAGTCCACACAGAGGGGTTATACTACGTATATAAGTGGCCTTTGGAAGATTTAGACACATGCTGAGATAGGCCATTAACGTCACAGCACCATGCCCTATTCAAAGAGCTTTTGATGTGTCCCTCCAAGACAAAAATGTAGCTCCGAAGAGGAGGCAAGGAATCATGGGGATGCAAGCTCCTTAACAAGGCAGTATGGCATCCTGGGGTCTGGTCTTAGCTCCTTTTCCCAGCCTCTTCTCCACTCACTCTGGCCTATGTCCCTTCCCGTGGTAAGGCGCCCTGAGATGCCTGTGTCACACTTCCTGGCCATGGCATAGCCACTGCCTTCCTTATCTCCATAGCGGACTCTCACTCATGCTATGAAGCCCGATTTTAAAGACTTAGAGGATTTTGTCCCAGGCTGAAAATTTATCAATAGATTGTCATTTCTCTCAGGGAAGATCACCAAATCTCCTCCAAGGCCCCAAAAACTACATGGTGAGGTTCCTGCCTACACCTTGGCCCTGTGTTCTAGTACTTGTCTTCTGACTGACTGACTATTCTTTAGCTTCCATGGCCTCCTTTCTGACCTCTAGATGGACCTGAGAGGGCGGGTCTGTACGTCAGGGTTAGTCCTGGGGAAGGGGAGAGAAGTCAGTGCATGCGATGAGCTGCGGAGAGGCGGGAAGCCCGGAAGCCCTGTCCCTGCGGTCTTGTACACTGTCGGCCACGCTGGGTGTAGGTACAAGGGGCAGAGAGGGGCTGGGCGAGGGGGTGAGCCAATGTTTTTAAATTTGCATGTGCATTTGACTGCAACATGCCAACCACACTCCACATGCTCTGCACCTAGCCCTTACAACAGCGCTGTGAGCCAGGTGACATCATAGTTTTATGGATAAGAAGACAGGAGCTAATGGAAGTTGGGAATTCTGCTGAATGCACAGCTCATAAGAGGCAGGGCTGGGATTTGGATTTCACCCAATTCAAAATTTTCTGACTACAAAACCTAAACTTTTCTTCTTCTTCTTCTTCTTCTTCTTCTTTTTTTTTCTTTGTTGTTGTTGTTGTTGTTGGGGGGGCATGTAAAGGAGGATATAACAGGGGACTAACAAAGGGCATGCAGAGTTCCCGTGACTTTGGGATTCCAGGGTTGTCAAATGGAGAAGAGTTTGTGTCACTACACATCAGCTCCTGCATTTTCCCTAACACGTAATTATATCAACAAAATGATCGATTATTAATAAAATTAAGGGCAGTGAGCCACAGTGAAAGGAGAACAGGCTTTGAGGACATAGAGAAAACGATGGAAGGCACTTGGCGCTCACATGTAGTTGGCCAAAGAACGACACATGACCACACCTCACGGCAACAAAAAATGGTTCTAGCATCGACACAGGGAGAGGACAGAAATGCTCAGTGAACACCCTAGAAGTCATTCTTTCTCCTTGTTAAATAAATATGCTTCGGTTCAATGTTTGAAAAGGAGTTTTGTGGAACAGTTTTAAAATAAATTATATAATATTAGAGTGCTATTTATAAAGTGACAATTGCATCCTCAGATGTGGCCCAGGATACTGGAGAAGAAAACACGTCACAGAGAGTTGAGTCGCCGGCCACGGGCAATACTCTCCATCCTAGGGGAGGGGCGCTTACAGCATCTGCCCAGGGGGCTCTCAGGATTGCTCCGGACCAAAGACTGCTGTTTCTGAAACTCTTCTTTCTGAGTAGCAGTGTTTTTGGGTTATTCTGTCTCATTCCACTGTTGCATAGTGTGCGTGCGTGTGTTCGCGTGTGTGTGCGTGTGCGCGTGTGCATGTGTGTGTGCGTGTGTGTGTGCGCGTGTGCGTGCGTGTGTGTGTGTGTGCGCGTGCGTGTGTGCGTGTGTGTGTGTGTGCGAGCGTGTGTGTGTGTGTGCGAGCGCGCGTGTGTGCGCGTGTGTGTGCGCGTGAGTGTGTGCATGTGTGCGTGTGTATGCGTGCGTGCGTGTGTGTGTAAGGGTGATGGTTATGGTGGTGGCGAATAATTCTTCCTGATCAGTGTATAACCAAGTCAGCTGGAGCTATATCCGTGCCCGGCATGGAGACTTCCTGCATCTCACTCTGGTCCCATCAGGAATAACTCAGAGAGCCTGGACACTGAGCTCGGGGCCAGTAACAGGTGGGACTTCAGGTTATTTCATTTGGGGGAGGGTGGTTGTATTTTTTTATGTGGGAAGAACAGTCAAACAAATTCTCTGTTAACTACGTGGATAATCTGTGCTGTTCATCAGCATTGTTCCTATAAAATATTTTCTATTTTTCTTGCAGACATATAGATTTCATATCCCTGCCCTATTGGAAGTAAGTGTGGTCAGATGACTAGCTCTGGCCAATAGAATGTGAGTAAAAATGACTGGTGTCACTGGTAGTGAAAGATTTAAGGACTTGGGCACCACTCATCACATTGTCTTCCTCCTCTTTCTCAGGACCCAGCAATGTGGCTGCTCTGTCTGCTTGGGGTCCAGACTGAAGGGGAAGCAGAGACGAGCCTCCATTGATTTGCAGTGGTGACTGAGGATCGGGGTGTGCTTGTTGCTGTGGTACAATTAGCCTAGTTGAGTTGATTCAAAGAGATCATCTTAATTCTTTAGAAAAATCACTTGTAATTTTGGTGGGATTGTTTCCCTCCCCAGTGGGCACATGACTGGGCAGAAGCGGTTGTAGCTGGCCTTGTAGAGTTGGGGGCAGGTTGCCACTGCAGGCTGGGGTGACAGAAATCCAAATGAGGTCTCTGAGAGCCTCTAGAGTAGTCATGGCAAGGTTCATGGTGAGGACATGTGCAGGACCCTCTTATCCTATGGGCAGGACCCACAGGCTGTGTTCCCAGATATCCACAGGCTGGCCGTGGCATTGGCAGAGACACGGAGCCACAACACAGGGTCATCCCTCTAGCACAGCTGTGTCCACTGATTAATGATTACGTCAGTGCTTTGCTGTACTAATTAGTTGCAGGGACTCTTGTCAGATGACACACTCTCCTGTTCCTGATGTCCCAGGGAATTCTGCCGTACCGATGAAACCCTCATCAAGGTCTACTGAAACGCTGAACGAACTTTTTATCATCATGCGACATATTAGATGTCATTTGATGACTTCAGCTCAAAACCACATCTCCCTGGCATCATGCAAGCTCTATCTGGGTTTTGTATTCCTGCTGCTCCCAGGGCTGCACCGTGGACACTCTTCTCCATCTTCTCTTGCACGGAACTCACTTTGTCCCAACTTAGAGGGACCTACATCTCCTCTAGTTCACCCTTCAGCTGGCTGGTCCTCTGAAGCATGTTATTTATATCAGAGTCTGCCTCTCCTTTCAGGCCCCCATGGTGAATGGTCAAAGGTGACTTCTACAGAATCCATCAACGTGAGGATGGGACACCTCAAAGTACTCATCTGCTTATTTGGAGAGTATTTTTCTTCCTTTCTGCTCACTCATTGGTACTTCAAAGCACCACAGCCCTTAAAGAAGCAAAAACAGAGTCCAGTTGATCTGAGTGAGAGACAGAAAGGTGACATGCGTGTCCCTTGGAGAGCTGGTTTTCCTGATTCCAAACAAGAGATGAGCCTGGGTGTGGGGACTGGAGAAGAGGCGGCTGTGCAGGAGGTGAGGAGGGAGCAGAGAGCTCTGAATGGGAAGGTAATAAGGAAACTATCCTCAGTGAGCAGGGATGGGGCTTAGAGTGGAGCTGAACTTGAGAGTGGCCTCCCCCAGCCCTGGATATTTATGAATTCCCAGAACAGAGGGGTTGGGTGCTTGGACACTTATGTGGGGATAAAGTAAGATCTTTGGCTCCTGACCAACGTGGCACTCAAACAGCCAACTGGCCATTTTGATACCAGATTCCATATTCAGCCCTTTCTTATTCACAATCCCTGTTGGAAACCAGACAAGATTCTGGAACAATAGAAAGCATTAGTAACCCAGAGGCAACCGTGAAACTACTCATGTTGATCTAAAATCAAAATCTGGTTTGAAGCCAAGTGCTTTGTTATTACATAAACTTAGTGTCTGGATTAATCCTTATTTTTCTAAGTCTTGTCTTATTAGTAAGGGATAGTACATTTTCTTGGCTAAATTTTCCCACACTACATGCTTTTCACTTTATCAGTCTATGTCACGACTACACACAGACGGCCGAGGAAGAAAGCTTGACCTAGGGTTACCTTGCCAACAAGCGCCGACCGTAAGTTGCATGGCTATGTGGGAAGGATGAATGGGCCAATCGTTGGTCACCAGGTATGGCTCATACGTTGCTCCATCCATGTATAAGGTAACCACAGGAAACTCCACGTTGATGACATAGTAATGCCACTCTTTGTCACAAATCTAATGAAAAGAAAGAGAAACAACACCAACTTGAATATGCAATGAAACATCTAACAACCTTCTATTCTAATTGTGAAAGGCAGAGGAGACTTTTTTGGGGGGGTCAACATTTTTTATTGCAAAGAACCCTGTGAACATAATGGTTGATAGGCACCGAGGTCATAGACGCTCACATCTAACAGGATGGGGCCAACCCCGGGGTCGAGGAATGTCTGAGAACCCAGTCTGTCACCACCAGGCACATTTGACTGTGGGCAGATTATTGTGGTCACATCATTACCAGCTGTCTAGGCTGGCAAGTTCTTGGGGAACAGGTTGGGGTGTCAGCTGAAAGTTCCTTTGTATGAAAATTTTCTTAGCCCTTTAGTAGAGAAAAAGTTAAATTCAAATTACTTTTCTGAGTCTGCGGACAGGTGGAGCTGGAAGAAGAAAGGTGCTAGGTTGGAAGGAGAAATGAAGATGAAGAGGAGGGAGGGAAGAGGAGAGAGGAAATGGAAGAGGAGAGAATTGGGAGCCGGGAAGGAGTATGGAGGAGGCGGTGGAGATGGGCACGGGCGGGCCAGCGAGATGCAGCGCGGTAGGGCCGCCCCGACTCCTGCGCCTGTGCACGCAGGCAGCCCTGCAGCACTGCGTCATCCCGCCATGGCCCCTGCCACTCAAGCGAAATCAGTTCCGGGGGAGCGAGCTTCATATTGCCCCGGAGTACTGGGGAGGCAGAGGGGGCCGCAAGCAGGCAGTCCTGGCCCAGACTTGGTGCAGAGCACTCCCGCCCACATGGCCCCTCACAACCTTTTGTACCTGAGACTTGTGGTCTCAGGGCTGGAAACCAAGACCTAACCTCAGTGAATGGGTCACAGCTCCTAACCTCAGGGGCATCGGCTCCCACAACAGGATCTGGAACAGACATCAGGACTGGGGGGTCTTGGGCAGGGAGATAGGAAGCGTGAAAGCAGGAAAGGCGAATGGGTCCCCCCACCCCCAGTCTCCTACGTGACCGCCTTGGGAGTCACATGGACGCCCCTGCTCACTCCCTCTCACTCTGATCCCTCCGCACTCTGTGGGGTCCACCTCAGAAATGTCTCTCATCTGCCTCCTCTTGTCTCCATCAGCCCTGCCATCTGTGGCAGCCGAGACAGATGAGTTCCGCATGAAGGTGACCCCGAGGTGAGGGCATCAAAGCCCTTCCTACCCCCGCACCCCCGGCGGATTAAATGTGCTGTTTCTCATGAATAGATAACACCAACAGGGATGCTAAATGATCTTTCCCTTTCATTTTGGAATAAGAATTTCCTTCCTTAATGTTCTTTTATATTGTCCTGTCTCATGTCTCAGAAAATTGCTCCTTTTGAAGCCCATTAAAATGATAGTGCCCGATGAATCTCGGGGCCCATGGAAGATAAGCAGGAGGGGTCCAGGCAGATGCCTCCAAAGGCCCGGACACCACGTGTACAGCTCAGTGCCTGTCCCACCTCACTAGAGGCCTAACCCAGTTTACGTTCGCTTCCTGCTCAGTGTCTGAGATCAGAGGCTGGGGGTAGGGCTCTTGGTGGGGCTGTTACTGGGGCGGGGTTGACCCAGGGGTGTAGGTGTGGCACAAAGGAAGGCCCGGAGACAGAGTCTAGGGGAGATGGAAGAGTGAGGAGGAACCAGGGAGAGTATCTGAATGAGGACGCATCCAATCCAAGCAGGCGCAATGCACCCTGGGCCTGAGGTTTGTAATCAAGGATCGCCAGGCAGCAGATTCCAGACCTGGGATGTGGTTCACGTCCTGGGGATGTTCTCGGCAGCTACAGGAAAGCTCTGGTCAGGCTCAGGGTACAGAGGGAGCAGGTGGCCGCCGTGCCATGACCCTGATCACATCCCCAGCCCTTTGAATCGTAGGCAGAGCCTAGAGTCAACCAGAAGCCCTTGGGGGCTCTCCTGTCCTGGCTGCCACCACTGTCCTCCCAGGGCCCATCCCTGTTGAATCCACGTGTCAACTGCCTCAAGAGCATCCCACATGCCGAAGCCAAAGGGAGCACGATCCTCTGGCTCACTTTCTTTCATAACACAACGTAGAGCAATGCAAGAACATTCCAAGGAAGAAGTAAGATAACTCCATAGCTCAACGGCAGCAGTGAGCCCTCTCAGTTCTACCGTCTTTCCTAGACATTCCCCCCAGGTTATCAAGTGGCAGTCCCCCTGAGGCTTGCGTGAAAACGGTGACTTGGCACATCCAGCCTAGTTCCTTTCGGATTTCCCATTTCATTAGCATATCCAAGACTCCCAGCAGCCTCCCAGTGTATGCCTGTAACGACTTGTCAGCCATGCTGGGAAATGGGGCTCTCCTATTACAGCATTCCTACAAACACCCTGTGAAACAACAGCTGGGAAAGGTCTGTCTGCATCACACCGTACATACAGTTTGGAAGTTTGCTGGTTTCCCTTAACATCAGCATTAAAATGCTTTCACCAACTTCATTTTAGATGGCTGTATAATCTGGATATGCTATAAATATTCCCTGATTACTAGGCATTATACCTGCAATTATAAATGATGCCATAATGAATTTCTTTGTACATAAACATTTGTCCGCATTTCTGATTATAGTCATAGGAAAGGAACCTGAAAGGGGAATTACTGGGTCAAAGTTTGGAGGGACTTGGAAGGCTCTTGACACATACTGTCACATTTCTTTCTTCTTCTTCTTCTTCTTCTTCTTCTTCTTCTTCTTCTTCTTCTTCTTTTTTTTTTGCAAAGGGTTGTGCTGCTTTATACACCTGCCCGAGAGTGAGTGCTGGTGCATCGTACCCTTACCACATCGAGCACTAAATCAATACAAAACCCTGGCAAATGGAAAGGGGACACATTTTATCTCACAAAAGATGGCAAGATTTATATTCTCCATGGTCAAAAGGGAGGGCCTTCTGGGAACGGGGAGCCGACTGTGCTATGACCCCGAAGTGGGAATGACTGGGAACCTCCGCAGTTAGCTTCTCATGGGGCACCCACACAGGCTGTTGGCTCAGCCGGGTTTATGCTCGCAGACTTCGTGCACCAAGTACTCTAGGAAGGCAGCCAAAGGAGATGCCTAATTAGGGCTTCATGAGTGTGGATCTATGATCAAGGAGAGACTGCATGCACCCTTCGCCAGACCTGTAGGGACAAACTGTAATTGGAAAATGACCAAGCCAGGAGAAAGGAAAATAAGTGTGTCAACGCATAGCTGGACTGAGAACAGAGGAAATTAGGCAAAGTGACCTTTCCGGGGGTGGGGGGTGGGAGAAGAACTTGAATTCCCAACTGTTCGTGAATCACTGGAGAATGCAGTAAGCACCAAGCATGTCCAACGCCTGCCATCCCCGGATGCCCACAGCCTCAGCTGGACACTGTGCTCTCAGAACCCTTGCAGCTGTGTCCCGAGGTGGGCAGCTGCCGCCGCTGTTTCACTGGCGAGCGAATCAGAGACCAGGGACCCAGGGACAGATGTCGAGGAAGCGTGGCAGAGACAATGTCAAAGGAGGTCTGAGTTGGAAGTAGGCTGGTACTCCAAAGTGAGCCGGGGCCCCTCCTGGCGAGAAGGCCAGGCTGCTGACAGGTTGGCCCAAATGTCCTTGAAAAGGCCACACTGGAAGTTCTGAGTTGGTCTGCCCAGTAAATAGGTGTTTTTGAATGCAGCTATTCAAGGTGAGATGCATTTATCTAAAACTCCTCCGTGCCAGGGAGGGTGCCCAGGGCATGCATGCTTATCAGATATGTGCTCTGTCTTCAAGAGCTTCAGTCTAATGGCATCGAGTACACAAAAGACTTCAAGGTTAATGGGAACCGAGATAAGTATTACGGGCCTGGTGCAAAGTACCCTGAGGGCCCAGGGAGCGGGGCAACGACTCTGGCCCGGGAGAAGGCCGTACTGAGGGCGAATATTGGAGGACTGTTAAGATTTCATTAGGAATAAATGCAAGGAGAATATTCCAGGCAAATAGAGCAGAAACCTTTTGTTCCTTTAATCAATCAGCTCTCTTTTCTATTGTCAAAGAAGGTGCTGGGTTTGGGGCCCAAGGACACTTCCTCGGGCTGTCGTCCCCGCAGACGTTTACTGGACACGCGTCCTGCCTGGTGGGTGAAGGAAAGTGCTTGCCGGTCCCCCCACGGAATGGCCAAAGGGCTCATAACCGAGGGGAACTCATGCCTGCCCGGGTCTGTGCGAGGCGCCAGGGCATCCCTGTGTGTGCCGGGCACCCGATGGCACTGGGAAGAGGGAAGCAGCAAAGCCGCCGAGCTTCAAGGGGTCGGGCTGGTTTAGGAAAGGTGAGGAGTGGGTGGGGAGGCCCGAGACAGGGCATTGAGGCCGGGGCGTGGGCTGCCCTTGTCCTGTCGTCAACAGGAGGGCTGGGCGTTTCTGGGCAGGAGGGCGGGGAGGGTGGTCGTAGCAGCTATTAAGCCTGAGAACTGTATTTGCATTGAAGCAGCTCTTCCTATTCCTTATGCTACTGAAGCCTCGCTGCCAGCTGACAGGAGGAGGGCCAGCTCTGTGGAGGCACCTTTAGAAAATAAAGGGAAAGAAGTGACGTGGTGTCTCACCTCGGGGGTTTACACTGGGAGTAGGCGGTGTGTGTCACACACATGCTGTGTGTCTTCCCGTTTCGCACAGCCGGTGGCTCAGCTGCACACTCCCTGCCACCAGAGGACCGAGTGGCCCCACCTGAGGTTCTACAGGCACTTCGAACTCAATGCGTCCCACACGGAGCTGAGCGCCACGTGCTCCAGCCTCACCTGCTCCCTCTCCCCCGCCCACCGCGCCGCAGCACTGGGCATCGCTGTGGACTCGCCCACTCTCCTCCCTCCGGTTAGCTGACTGCCAACTTCTGATTACGTGTCTCGCATTCATCGTCACCTCTCTGCCCTGGCTCGTGCTTAGAACTTCCCTTCGTACAGGGAGGGGTAAGATTGAGAAAGTGTGTCCGGGACAGGCTGTTGCAAGAAGAAAAGCGTGGCACGGGGGTGCGGGGAGGACCGCCCGCCCCGGGGACTGGTGAGGCGGCTTCCCGTGACTGGGCCCGGACACAGCGAGCGGCCTGCCGGCGACGGGCGGCCCCGGGGCCAGAGGCCGCCGCAGAGTGAGGCGGGCAGGGCAGCAAGGCAGGGGCTGGGTGGGCCGGTGGGTAACGACTTGGGTTGCCTCTGCTTCGGGAATTACTGTGGAATCAAGTTCTGGACTTCGGGAAGTTAAGTGAACCTTCCTAATCCTTCAATTGTAAAGTGAGGACATTAATGACACCTACGTCATAGCGTGACTGCGCCCACCAAGCTAGAGCAACGCGCACACACACCCAGCACGTACTTCCAGGCTGAGCGGCTACAGAAACCCCTTTCCTTTTCCAACTACATTGAGATGTCGAGTGAAATGTAACAACAACAACAATAATAAAAAAAAGAATAGAGTTAGAAAGAGAACTCCTTAGGTACAGGAAACAAGGCCAAAGTGAAACCAAAGCTGCGTCTGAAGCTGGGACAGTGGTCGCTGCAGGGCCGTGGCCCCTCTTACTGGCCATGGGCTCCTGGTTTCAGAGCCCACGGGGATGAGGAAGAGAGAGCCAGGTCCTCCGTGCACAGAAAACCGGAGCTGGCACGTCTGCCTGCAGAAAGCCTGCAGCTGCCGAGGGCCTGTGTGAGGCCGAGGTGCTGGGACAACCCCTGCCATTGTCTTAGGGAGGAAGGCAGCCAACCAGTCAGAATGAAGCACCTCTGAGAAGTTAGGCCCCTAAGCCTGCTCTGTGTCCGTGCCTGGGAGTCAAAGGTACCAGCCCACATGGTGTGGACATCCAGAACTCAGAAATAACTTAAAAATGCATCTGGGAGGTCTTCAGAGCCCCCCGAAGACATACTCAAAACCTTTCCCTAGAGATGTGCCCACAACCTAGGCCCTGAGCAGGACGATTCCTGCTGGAGATGAGCTCAGAGTAAAAACTTACAAAACAAAGAGGAAATGATCCTTTGCATGTGTGACTGTAGACAAAAACCACTGAGCAAACTCACATTCCGGGAACCACAGAAAATGGAGCAATTGGAAAGGGAATAGGGGAAGGCAGGTCTGAAAACGAACCAAATAAGAAGGCCAGAAATAAAGGACTTAGCTGTTGGAAGAGAAATAAATCAATAGGTTAAACATAACAAGAAAGCTGACAATAGAATTAGTGAATTGGAGGACAGATGAGATCATAGCAAGATGAACAACTTGATAAAGCAGTGAAGAGGTGCGGATTCCGTGGGTGACAGAAGGCAGCATTCCGGCAAACATCAGGTCACACGTGTGCGGCCAGCGGGGAGCTGGTGGAGCGGTGGGCGCACCGAGAACCCCGCGCACTGTGCTGAACTGTTGACTTCATCTTAGTGCCTTGTGTTCTAGAAAGCCCTTCTTTATTTCAACAGCCTTATCCTGTGTTAAATTCAGATGACAATGGACACATAGATAGGCTGACCAGATGTACCGTTTTCAATGAGACAGAAAACAACGGTGCTGTCCCATTTCAAACAGTACGTGTGGTCAGCCTACTGACACCCTGCATTTAGTCCAGTGAGACTAGGCTGACCGGACTTAATGCTTGAAGTGGGACAGTACAATTGTTTTCTGTCCTGTTTAAAATAGTACGTTTGGTCAGCCTACGCAGAGACCCATGTAAGCCCCTGCCCCACAGGGTACATTTGAAGGTTCAGCCAGAACTGAATTTTGTTTCTGGAAATGGAGAGCTATTGAACCAGGAGGGTTGAAACTATGCAAATTGGGTGCTCACAGTGAACTTGCAAGGCCATTTGGCCTTAGGCCACTGCTTTGGAATATTAGAAAGATGAAGGTTTGGTTTGTGCCAAGATCAACTTCGTGCCAAAGCAAGGATGCCGCTCTTATTTGCACATCTACTTAAGACCCCCCCAGGAGGTCGTCTGCACTTCCGAACTGGCAGAGAGGAGTCCAGTGTGTCCGTGATGGTGACGACTCAGAAAGTGGGGCCTTCTGACTCTGGGTGGGCAGCACAGGGGAGCAGGAAACATGAAAGGCAGCCTGGGTCAGAGGGACCACCCCAACTGGCAATGTGGTTGAGCAACATTGGGGCAAATCCTCAAAGCAATCCAAAAAAACTGTCCTTGAAATCTGTGTGTTTGTGCAAGAATTGCTAGCACCCAGGATTTAAACACGCCTGTATTACATGCACTGGTGATGTGCCTGGGACCCTGGCATCATGCTATGATTTTTCCCAATGTAATCAGCTTACTGGATCAGCTGGTTTATTCCTCCCCACCCACTGCCTTTAAACACGCCAATTAGCTCTCCCTTCCCCACCCCTGGATGACAACCCCGGAAAATTCCTCAACTTCCAGCTCTTACTGATTGGCTCAATTTTATGTATTAAAAAAGTGCACTTCAATTAGTGTCTCACCCAAGTCAAAGTTTTTCTTGCCCAGCCTGGGGCTGACCTGCAAATTCTGCAAAGCCCCACGAAGGCAGGATTGCTGGGCTTGGCGTGGGAGTGAGGTTAGGACAGAGTCTGCTCCCAGTGAAGTGGGGATTGTGCTTTCTGAGTTCCCATCTGCCACAGGAGCAAGGAAGAGGAATGGGACCAGCCGGAGACACGGGGCCCCTCAGTTCCTACCCCTTGGGAAAGCGTTCTCCTCAGACCTTTCGGGTTCTTTACCAATTGGGGTTTTTATCAGTTTCCTGCAAGATGGACCATGGACGAAGCCATCCAGGGTCAAAATGTTTTGGAAAAGCTTCACTTAACACAGTCCAACAGGTTTCTGTTAGCAAGGCTCGCTGGGGCAGCTGTTCTCACAGGATGGTTCCTGGGCCAGGGACGTCATCACCTAGTGTCACGGACCCACTGTATGTAACCCTGTTCCCCACCCCCATCCTTGTACTGAGGCCCCAACCCCCAGGGTGTTCAAGGAGGAAGCCTTTGGGAAATGATTGGATTTCGATAAGGTCATGGGGTGGGGCCCGTGATGGGATCAGTGTCCTTCTAAGAACTGGAAGAGAGTCCCGAGTTCTCTCTCCTGGTGACGTGAGGACACGGAGAAGGCAGCTCCCTGTCAGCCAGGAACCGAGTCAGCCAGCACCTTGAACTTGGACTACCCAGCCTCCAGAACTGTGAGAACATAAACGTGTGTTGTCTCAGCCACCCTGCCTACAGGATTGGCTCTACCAGCCCGACCGATTGAGACACCGGGAACCTGTAAGAGACGCTTAGGTCCCACCCCTGGGCCTGTGAGTCCCACGTGCTAGGCCTGGGGCTGGGTCTTCACTTCCACAGGCCCTCCAGGCGGTTTCAGTAGGCTAGGTTTGGGAACCTGTGCCCCAGAGGTTTAATATGCCAATGCTGGGGACAGAATAGGCAGTTCACCACACTCTTTGACCTGTTTTGTCTTTCCTGTCAGGCACCTATCACCTGGGACAAAGAAAATCTCAGAAGACATACGCTGTGAAATTCATTGAATTTGTTCAACACATAGAGTTTGAGGACCCACCATGGCCCAGGCGCTTGCCAGGCCCTGGGAATGTGGGAGCGACCTGAGCACACAGAAGGTTTCCGCCTGGCCCTCCACTTCCCAGCACCGCCAGTCCCCCCCTCTCCTCCTCGCCTGGCTCCTGCTGTCCCCACTCCAGAGTGCCCCTGCCTCTGTGCGCACACGTCTCCTAGCTTCTGCTCTTGCACGCAAAGGACTCCCTGACCCCCCACCCCCCCATGAAAAACTTTTCTTTTAAGCTGCCAAGTTTTCTTCCTCCTCCCGGCTGTTGCTTCCAGAATGTACCATGGGGGTAGTTTCCTCATGAATGTCCTTAGCAGGGGCCTCTGTCAGGGCCCTGGGGCTCAGACTGGAGCTGCAGGGGCACAGTCTGCGCCTTGCAGGTTGTAGGTGCCCATGCACAGAGCAAGTTTAATATTTCAACAGGCCAGGAAGTATGTATCTTAAATTTGACAATTAGGAAGGGGGCGAGTTCTTCTCAGGCGTTCTTTCCCTGATCACTATCAGTTGCACAAAGACCAAGTGGCTCGCTCACCTTGAAGAAGAAACTGTCTTGAAAGCAAGTCACTTGGGGATGGGGCCGAGGTGCTGAGAGTCCCACCCTGTGGGTGCTATCTCCTTCTGCACAGGACTGAGCTCCTCGGAGTGCAGTGGGAGGCACCTCATTGCCACTCAGTCATTAGCTTTTGTAGACTGACTGACTGACTGAGGGAACGAGTAAATGATGATAGTAAGAGCCAGCCACACTGGAAATGGCTCCTCAGAAAAGGGGGACGTGAGGGTCCAGCTCAGAAAATGATGGGCATGCAGTCACATCGATGTCCAATACTTGGAGTTACGACGATCTCACCGGGTTGGCAGTGCCAGAGGAAGGGTGAGAAGGCCCAGCAGACGTGGAGGGTTCTGGATAGAGGATGAGAGCCTCATGGGGCAAAGGAAGGAGGGTGAAGGTCGTCAGACACGGGTGAGCCCTGATAAGATCCTGGCCAGGGCAGGGCCCATTGCGGGTATTGGCACCTGCTTGCATGCTGGCCAAAAGGCAGTGGCTTTGAAGGGAGTCAGCTCGGGGACACCTCAGCTCTGCTCTCTTACCTGGACTGGGGCCTGGGGCGAGTTTCTTACTGACTGAGTGCTGGCTAGTTCCTTCCTCTGTGAAATGGATAGGACACCTATGTGGCAGGAAGACCTATTTATCCATTAGAGACTTACTGGTAGCAATGATAGGTCAGGGGTTGTCGTAGGCGTTGAGTATATAAAGTGAGCACAAATACATGCAGTTCTTCCCTAAGGGAAGAGACAGAAAATAAAATACACAAGTAAATGTAATGTTATGTTTGAAAGAAACACGGGGAAGGGGAGGGACAGAGGAGCTTGTAATCAGCAGATCCGACCTAGTTCTGGGGGTCAGAAAGCGATGGTGAAGGAAAGGGGTCAGGTGAGTGGGCCATTGAGGGTGAGAACACGCAGGGCAGAGGGCACAGTGCAGGCAAAGGCCCTGGGGTGGGAGCACACGGGGTGACGGGAGAGCTTGTGATTCTGGGGAGAGGACCTGGCCAGCAGGTGCTGGGGAGGCATCGGCCTCCGCCCTTCTCCCAGTCCCTGCGGCTGCCAGGTGTACCCCACACTCCCTACCCCCAATTTAGTCTTCCCATCTACTCAGATTGGGCTCTGTGCTGTCCCAAATCTGTGGGGTTGCCCCTTCCCCAGAGACAAAGTGCTGGCCCCTCAGCACCCCAGATAGGTGCTATGGTATAGTTCAACACTGCGACGCCTGAGCCAGGCCTCCTGAGCTCGAATTCTGATGTGACCACCTCCTGGCTGCGTGATCTCGGACAAATCACCTCCCCTCTCTGTGCCTCAGTCCCATCCCGTATAAAACGGAGATGGCGACGTTCACGGAGGCAAGGGCCGCGTCTGCACCTTCAGGTCTGTGGTACGTCCTTGATCAGGCTGCGTGGCATGACATGAAAGCACGGAGAGGTGAGCAGCAGCCACGCTCCGCCCAGCTCCCGTCCTCTGCTACTGGGCACGCGGCCTTTCAACCGCGATGGGGATCCCATCCTGGGCACCAGGGGCCACATGACTTTTCTGAGGAGGGGGCGAGGGGCGTGCTTACAGGAGCCAGCAGCCAGGAAGCCGGGATGGGCAGGAGGGACTAGTGTGGTGCAAAGATGGTGGTTTTCTGTGCTTAATTCCTCCTGTGGTTCCTCATTAGGCAGATAAACAGCAGTGAGCAGTCACACATCACCCCCTTCCCCTGCAGGGAGGCTGAAGTCTGTGGGAGGGGTAGGTAGGAGGGGCCTCTGGAGCCACCCACCAGCCTGCCAGGCCCAGAGAGTAGCGGGGACTTGCTCCGGAAACAGCTTGTTAGTGGCAGGGCTGGAGCCCAGAAGTCCTGCTTCCTGCCCTCAGGCCTGTGGTTTTGAGAGTTACCTCTTGGCAAAGACGAGAATAAATCAGAGGCTCTTTGAAGAGGACGCCAGGATATTAAACAAATAGGTTACTGAGATGCAGTTAACTATTCAGTAGTGTAATTGAGGAAAATTAATTTTTCATTCTGCCACTCAGAATTTTGAGGCTGGCTCTTTTTAAATACACAGTCTGATTTCTCCTTGCAAGCTAAGAAAAAAAAAAAAATAAAAGAAAAAGAAAGAAAGAAAGAAAGAAAGAAAAAAGGAATCTCAGTGGATATCTTTAGAGAAATATAATTATAATTTTGTTGACATTATCTCCTATCTCAGTGCTAGTGAATAAACCTCCTGTGAATAATTTAAATAATAACTTCTGCTCCTCTGGAGAACTGAGCTGATCTTGAATGGAATTGATTAAGTATTTTCATCTCCAAAGACACCGCACGGACCAGCCAGCAAGAGCATCCTGCGTCTCAGATCTCGCGGGACTTCCTCAGGTATTGGCTCGTTAAACGGCTGCCACCTGGCTCAGTGGCCTTGCCGTCGGCCCCACGTCCGCCAGGTGTGTGTCTGCGTGTGAGCCCCCAGGTGGAGCAGCTGAGAGGAGTGTGCATTTCAGGGGGAGCTGCTGGATGTCCTGCTCAGACCCTCTGACCTTGCTCTGGCGGATGGTAATGAAGACTGTCATTGGGCCGGGCCTTGAGCAGCACATCACGGCCCCAGAACAGGTCCCTGGTAGCTGCCTGTGGATCACCTGTCCCCCTTGCAGAGGGGTTTCTTGGTGAGGGTGATTTGCATTTCACAGGGACCTCCGGGAAGGCCTGGGAACAGGCTGCCTCTGCTTGGAACTTCACAGCCAAGAAACTAGGTGCTTTTCTTTGAACAAGTCAGTCCGTTAAATTTGGGAGAATTTGTAGAAATCTTTAGGGAATGGTTGCAGTTTTGAATCCATTAAAATCTCCAAGATCTTAAGACCAGGTTGTTGTGGATATTTGCCAGGTGGAATTTTCACATCTGGGATTTGGACTCAGACAAAGCTTTGGGAAGAGTTTAAAACCCAGGAAGACCCCCTGCCCGCCACGAGCACCTGGCTCTGCAGAGATGGTGGGGTCTGACCCGATGAGTCCACCTGGGTACCAAGCGTGGGCTGGTTCCAAGTTCAGTCTGCTGTAGGTGTCAGAAAATTTAATGGCCCTTCACATTCACCAAGGGAAATGGGGTTCATTCATCCCGGCTTCCATCCAAGCTACACTGTTCGGGGACCAGATTTTACAAAGTCCGATCAGCACGGGGACAGCCTGGATCCATGACCCTGTGCTGGCTGCTAGTTTTCGAGGGCTGCCGCAGCAAAGTACCACTCACTGGGTGGCTTAGAAACAACAGGAATTTACTGGTCTCCCAGTTCTTCAGGCTGCAAGTTTGAAATCAAGGCGTCGGCCGGGATGGTCCTTCTGAGGGAAGTGCTCCATGTGTCCCTCCTAGGCTCTGGTAGCCACGGGCGTTCCTGGACTTGCGGATGGATCACTCCAGCTCTCTGTCTCCGCATGGCCTCCCCCGGTGTGTCTGTGTCTTTATACAGCCGTCTTCTTGTACGGACATTGGTCACAATGGGTCAGGGGCCCACCCTCCTCCAGTCCGCCTCATCACAACTGATTCCATTTGAGGGGAGCCTGTTTGCAGATAAGGTCACATTCTGAGGAACTGAAAGTTAGAACTGGAACATCTTTTTTTGGAGGAACCCAATTCAACCCCTAACAGCCTTGTCTTATTCCCGCCACGTTCCCAAAGTGCAGGGCGAGGGACACAGAAAGTGCTTGAAAGACGTGCGCAGCATTCGATCCTATCAGTCACCAAGACAGGAAGGGCAGACTGGCTACTTCATGGGCCACCGCCCCTTCTGGGTATGAGAAATAAAAATTCGTTGACTCCCATATGATAATAATAGTAAACTCTAAGATAGCACATGTCTTCAAGAAGTGCTGCTTTTAAAAGAAAATCCCATTAAATAATTAAAAAGAGGCTATCATGAAAGGGTCTGTAAGCTTCATTCATTCATTCATTCATTCATCCATTCATTCGATAAATATGCATAGAGCCTGCCGTGTACCAGGCACCCTGCTCTGTGAGGAAGATGCCGAGATCCCACTTGGGGCCAGGCCTCCCTCTCCAGTGATCTGGGAGGGGCAGGGGATGTCACACTGACAGGTAAGACCACTACAGAGAGTGTTTATTCTTGTGTCTGAGTGTGAAATAATAAGAAATGTATATGCTACTCTTTGGGCCCAGCGGGCTGCCGAAGGCTCCAGGGGACCCTCCCACCTACTCTTCTATCTATCTATCTATCTATCTATCTATCTATCTATCTATCATCTATCTCCACCCTCAGTTCCTGACCTAAAAAAAAAAAAAGCCCTTGTAAATAGGGGTACTAGGAGAATCTTTTATCCTAACATTTAGTCTTCGACCCCAGTTCCAGACACAGCTCCTAAAACCTTTGCAATTTCCTGAGGGATAGGGGCACCGACACCAAGCTCCTAAATCCCTTGAAATTCCCTGGGTGAAAGGAGTATCTCTTTTCTAATAAGGTGGCTCTTGGTGGGCTCCTGTACGACTCCTGGATGAGGGCTGGTCACCAGACAGGACAAGCTATGATTGGAAGCTTGGAACTTTCAGCCGCACCCCCAATTTCTAGTGAGAGAGAAGGGGTGGAAATGGACTCAATCATGGACCATGCTTACACAATGAAACCTCTATGAAAATCCCAATGGTACGAGGTTTGGGGAGTCTCTGGGTTGGCAAACACATCCACATACCAGGAGGGTGGGTCACCGAACTCCACAGGAGTAAAAGCTCCTGCACTTGGGAGCTTCTCCCTGTGTGTCTCATTGGGCTGTCCATCTGTAGCCTTTAATAAACTGATAGGTGTAAATAGGTGTTTCCCTGAGTTCCGTGAGTGGCTCTAGCACATGACAGAATCCAAGAAGGGGGTTGTGGGAACCTTTGATTTGTAGCCAAGTCAAACAGAAGGGGGTAACCTGAAGACCTACTACAGTTGACCCTTCAACAATGTGAGTTTGAACTGTGTGAGTCCACTTATATATACATTGTTTTCAATATGTTGGAAATATTTTTGGAGATTTCCTTATTACCACAAAGCAGTAGTATCAATTGCAATAGGCTACCACAAAGCAATCATATTGCTGCTTCTTCGTTATCAATGCATAAACTGTTATACCTGTAAGTAAGTGTGAATTTCTTTTTCACATTGCCTTTACATTTTTGATGTCTAGTGTTAGTAATATGTATCACATCTACAGTGTTTTGTATCATATAAGACCATACTGATGTAGGTATTGACCGATAATTCATTTTGTAAATAGATGACATAATTGATACATACAGTGCAGTACTCTGAAGTCCTGAGCCCCTGCTTGGAGGGCCTGAGCCTCCCTGACTCTGCATGAAATGTGCTGGTTTCCACACCATATCCTCCTCTTAAGGAGAACCTTTGCGTTTCCACAGTGGTTTTAGGTTATCTGTCTCCCTGAGTGGTCAGGGGTGGACCTTTAGGCATCTGTAGGCCAATCAGAAACAGTGAGAATCATTTGGAAATGGAGCGATTATCCCGCCCACGACTCCACGGGCAGTTCTGCCAGTGAGCAGAGCCGCCCTGCACGAAGCCCAGCCTGTCTATCTCTAAATGCTGGCCCAGCACTGAGGTAGCGGTGGGGGGAAGGGGTCTCTGTTTCCTGGGTCAGAGATTCTCAGGCCCTCAGCCCAGAAGAAAGAAAGGAAAGAATGCCCAGGCCTAAGACATCCTTCTTCCCACATGCTTGGCTGATGGGGACCTTTAATTACAAGGTCCAATCAAGCTAATCACACGTTAGGGACCTTGATGATGTAGGTGATTAAAGCCCGCCTCGCTGCCGAGTTGCAGGAAGGTGGATGGCTCCTGTTGCAGTCAGTAGATGGGGCTGTGAGCCACGCAGTGAAAAGGCAAACTTTGATACCACGGGAATCAGGAGAAAGAGAAAGCTCTGGAGACAGCAAACCTCTAAGCCACTGGTTCTCACCTTCCCGATGCCGCGACCCTGTAATACAGCTCCTCATGGTGTGGGGACCCCATACAATTATTGTCGTGGCTACTTCATAACTGTCATGTTGCTGCTGTTATGAATCGTAATGTAAATATCTGATATGTGTTTTCCCATGGTCTTAGGCGACCCCTGTGACAGGGTCGTTCCACCCCCAAAGGGGTCGTGACCCACAGGTTGAGAACTGCTGCTCTAAGGGCTCAATGTTGGCTTGACAGGGCCTCCATGCTCTGTCAGAGTCAGATGAATATGTTTTTTAGCAAAATCCATCATCACAGAAATTAGGTTTCCTCATCAGACCATGTGACCGAGCCCCAGCTGGCAAGAGCTGAGTTATGTGGGGATTAAACCAAGTAGCCTGGCTAAGGCACTGTTGGGCACACAGTAGATGCTCAGTAAATGATTACTATCATAATACAATCATTGTTAATTTTGGGGGTTAGTGCAAAAAATTCACCAAGTGCGCACGATGCCAGACGCAGTCTCAGGACTGGGGATTCTAAGGACATGCTGTCCTTGCCAATTCTCGGGGTTTCCAATGACTAGTGTAACCAAGGCTGAGGGGAAACACAGAAACAAAAGCCTTATCCTTGGCATGAAATACGGCTCAAGGCCTTCTTGTGCAAAGAGAGGTGGCGACAACAGCTCGTGACTGTGTCAATTCATCCCCAAGCACCCACTTTAGCCACTCTTGGGGATAAAAGAGAAGGGGTCCCTTAGTGGAGAGACCAGATTAGCACACAGCAAATAAATGCTGAATTTCATTTATATCCTGGCTCATCCAAAACAGACTGAATGTGGCTTGTGAGCATAATATCAATCACACACACACACACACACACACACACACACACACACACACGCAAAGTGAGGAAATGAAAAGAAGCCATGGAAGGAAAAATGTGAGTAGGAAAGTCGGTCAGACACCTCTCTGGGAGACCTCAGATCTTGGCACCACCTTTTTGAGGGAGGAGGCGGGAAGGGGTCATAGCTGCTCATTGGCTTCAGCTACCCTCATAGTGAATAACTCAGCACGGTCATCCCAGCTGATGGACTTCCCAAGGGTACAACCCAGCAGCCCACCACCCTGCTGTGGGGAGTGCATGTGGTTTGTCCCCTAAATGCATACTGGAAAGGTCTACTTGTTTAGTAGAGGCTGCGGCCAGTGGGTCTAAGCTTTGTAGAAGCTGATGCAAAAAGGAAATTTGGAAAGGCATATTATCTTCCTATGCCCAGAAGATGAAAAGGGACCTTTTGTTAAGCATACTGAGTCCAGAGAGAAATCTCTCTTGTGGGTTCTCAAAAGAGCACTATGTGATGTAGAGCCATTGTCTTGAACATCACCATTTAGTAATCTAATAATGAGTTTTTTTGGGGGGGGCTGGTTCTTATAATACCCTTCAGTGCGGTCTGAGAGTTTAACACCAAAGTGAACTCCAATGAGAGCATGGAGCTAGTGAGATAGTGTAGAGCAATGGTTGTCACCAAGGGCTTTGAGAGGCATGGGTTTACCTATGATTTCCAGTTCTGCCTCTGACAACTTGTGTGACCTCAGGAAAGTTAAGCCCCTAAGCCCCAGTGTTCTTCATCTCTAACACGGATCACAGTAAGAATAACAAGATGATGCATGAAGAGTGCCCAGCATGGCACCGGCACGCAGCGGGCGTCCCGTGGAGACTGCCGTTGACAGCGGTGTCCTGGAGGGGCCCTGGGATGAAGTGCGAGTACGAGGTGGCCGAGCTTAGCTCAAGGAGCAAGTGTGCAGTAAGTGTATTTGGAGTCGTTTTACATCAACGAGGGTTTCTTTTGAATTTCAAGCATTTCAGGCTTTACATACAGTCTGAAACAATAATATGATGACCTAAAGCTACCGCTTACGTTTACATGAATATGTTATTTTATTAATTACCACAGCATTTGAAGCCCAGAAGCACACACAGGCGGTGTGTGAGCTACTTGGCAGGGCAAGGAATTCAAAGTCCCCTCAAAGTAACTCAGGGCTTGATGGTTTGGGGATCCTGGGGACTGAGATCTGCTAATCTTTTCACCTTTCAGCCAGTTTGGAGAAAAGGAAATTGGGAAGGGCTATGGCAATCACAAGGCTTCCTAAAATAAGAGGTTCTAATTTCTCTTTTCTTTTCCTCCTTCCCTCCCTCCTCCCCTCCCTTCCTTCTCTCCTTCCTTCCCTTCTTATTTTATTCCAGGAGCACTCTGTGACTGTCACTGTGTCAATGCTGGAGATTCAGTGGAAACCACAACAGAGGAGGTTCCTGCCCTCATGAAACTCATAGTCTGTAGGGGAGATACATATGAAACAATCATACAAACAGCTATATATAGACATTTTAAATTGTGACGAGTGCTTTGGGGAAAGCACAGAACGTGACGGAGTTTTAATAGCAGGTCCTCTAGTCTGTGAGGGGAGGCAGGGACTCCTGCTGGAGAGTGAGCCTAGGACACACCTCCGTCCCGGCTGACGGACACGGAGAGTCACAGATGTGGGTAAGGCCTGCCTCTACGATGGTGGGCACAGCCCCTCGGCCTCTCCAGGATGCAGTACACTGCCGTGGAAAGGACAGGGTTGTTAGAGCAGCCTCTTCAGGCCCCTTATCTGTGAAATGGGGGTAATGCTGCTTCCCGGGAGAACGCTGTGATGAGTCACCCTTCTGCCGCGATGTATCTGCATGAATATTTCCATTCGCTGACTGCAGCTTTCGAGTTTATCCCACTTGCTCAAAAACACTTTTCTCTGTTTACAAGGTATTTTTAATATATCTTCCTGTGGCTTGCACTATCAACAACAAAGACGATCGGTATGTCATACTGTGCAACATTTTGTAATAAATGTTTTATGTCATCAATGCCGCTAGATTCTAATTTATCTGTACTTAAATCTAATTGATGTCACTTACTATGTTTTGAGTATATTTTTGCTGAAATTCAATATAATGGTAAATTTATTACCCTATAACAAAAATTTAAATTAAAAATAATGTCATTTATATATAAAGCAGCTCAAAATGGTATTATTAAATGCATAAAGCAGTCACAATATCAACTTTTTATTTTTTGTGGCTTTTTGACATGTTCTGCAAAAACACTAAGAGGATTAACATATTGGGTTGAAAGAGTGACTACTTAGAGCCAATTCTAGCAGAGACAGACTCAACAGTGTTCATTCTTTGTCCCTCTTCTTCCCTCTTCTGCTTTACTAGAACCTGGCAATGTCTTCTCCCGCCTGGCGTGACCGGGCAGGAGTGGGCCGAGTATTTCCCTGTGATCCCTGACAGAACCCAGCTAATGCCTAGTAGGAAGCAGCTTTACACCGTTGGTGCTGCCCACAAAATATCTGACTGAAGAAGCAAACTTGTCACATTGCCCTGAGGTTCCATGACTAATGTCCCAGCTATAAGAATAGCACGGCTGAGATTGCAAACAAACCCTGTAATGCATGTAAATGATTCTCCACCACCCTAAATAATAACACAGATTTAATTAAAAACACTTTAAAGACATCCTTCGAAAGCCTCTCACCAACCCTCTCTTCCTTCATCAGACTCTCAATTCGCTGACTGGACTGTGATTTTTGCTGAAACCTCTGAATAGCAAATCACATTTTCATCCCGAAGTGTCAGAGATAAAGCCACGTGAGAGAGTGGAATAATTACAGGCCAAAGAGGCAGGCCCGGCCAGGAGTGCAATGGAAAACACGAGCGAGCCGGTGACGCTCGCAGGCTGCCTTAGTGTTTTCTTTTGCTTATTAAACTAAAGGTCTTGGCTGTAAATTAGAATCATATCCTCCTGAAATATTAATCTATGTCTTAAGTAAAGAACCAACAAAGCAACGCTGTGGCTGATTGTAACAATTCAACCTTCTGGTGAGTGTCCTTGGTAGAGACACTTCGGGTTTGTCAAACTCTTCGTGAAATAGTCCTTGGTGGTGGGAGGCCCCGGCCTCCAGTGGGAGCAGAGGTCCCCTACAGACACCTGAGCTCTTCCCATTTACGTTCATTTTCATCCATCCATCCATCCATCCATCCGTCTATCCACCTACCCACTCACTCAGCCATCCATCTGTCCATCCACCCATCCACCCACCCACCCACCTACTCATCCATCCATCTGTCCATCCATCCATCCAACCATCCATCCATCCATCCATCCATCTCTCCACCCACCCGCTCACCCATCCATTCATCCAGCATATACTCACTGAGCCCCTACTCTGAGCCAGATGCTGCTCTAGTCCTGGGAGACACCACAAGAAATACGACAGGTGAGGTTCTTGCTCTCCTGGAGAGAGACTACATAATTACACAAAGAGTTACAGCATGCAAACCATTCTGTATTGCTGTGCATTCAACCACATTTCCTTGAGCAAAGTGCACAAGGCCAAGACCTCCTGGTTGTTAAGGTCAGGGACTGTATTTTCCGGAGCGGGGAAGGGCCATCTCGAATCAGGCCTGTATTGAGACCCAGAGCACAGACCACACTCAGGAAGCGGGTGTTCGACGATGAGAGTCTATTCTGGGGCTACTCAAGGACAGTCACAGTGTTTTACCTCCCTCTGCATGGAATGCTCTAGAATAGATTTTAATTTGTTCAACTGGCACGTTCTGAGACCCATTCATTTCGAGAGTATCGCTCACCTCCTTGAGCGAACGTACTCGTGTGTGTGTTGCTGCTGGGTAGACAACTGGGAGTGAGGCTTCTGGGTCTGCCTTGGAGCTGCTGCCATGTTCTCACAGGGGAGGCTCATTTACGCTTCCTGTTGCAACACACCAGGGTTCCCGCGTGTCTACATTCCTGCCCAATCTTTGCTTTTTATTCTTCTTTGCCATTCCATGGATGTTTAGCATGGCTCACTGTGGTTTTAATTTGCATTTCCCTGCCTTCTAATAAAGCTGAGCGCCTTTTCATGTTTTACTGGCCACGTGGATAATTTCTGTGCAGTGCTGGTTGGGGTCTTTTGGAGGTCCAAGCTTTTTCTCTGCTTTGTTCGCCTAGTGTCCCTGGGGTCCAGATCAATGCCTGCCACTTAGAAGACGCTCAAAGGAAATATTTCTTAAATGAATGTGTGAATTCACATACTTCTTCTACTATCGCTTTCTTACTATTTTTTTCTTTAATTAAATGAACTCACTTTCACTTTAAAAAACTAACTTAAAAAGATAATTTTATTGCGTAACTTTGAAATCATGGCTGTAATGTGAGAGAGACACTTTTTCTCTTATGCATTAATATAAATGGGCAACGATAAAATTCTAAAAAAATCCATTCATGCATTTCTAATATCTTCCCCTCCCAAATTAAGTGGGTTGACTTCGGTGAAGCACTTAAGTGATTATAAGCTGGCACAATTAGCTTTCCTGTGCACCAGTGGTGTCTGAACCCCGCCAGCAGCCCTGGGGAAACATGTGTGGGCCAGAGGTGGGGCTGTGGCCCCAGCGGTGTCCTCAGAAAGACCTCCAAGGCAGTCAGCCCTGTGCACAAAAGGCTGGAGGGACATGCAGAGATGTGGAAAGATAAACTGACACCTGGCTGTGGTTGTGGTGTGAAGTAGGTTTTCCATGATTTTAAGTGACCAATTATGCTTTACTGCACAGATAAAAAGCCTTAAGTGTATTAGGGACAAATGACTTGCAGGGGTTATGACGGTGCTGAAATCGTATTAAATGAACAGGCTTTAAATGTGCTCTCTCTCCCTAGATAAGCTGTTGTGAGATGAAATGCGGAAACGGGGCAGCCTGAGTAATAAAGTGTAATGAGGAAGCCTCCCAGGCTGCCTTAATCAGCCATTAACACGGGCGCTCCCAGCCACACGTGAGCCTGCAGGCTGTGCTGTGGGACCCCATGAGGTGTGGGGTCTGCCCCACGGTGACTGAGCCCATGAGGGTGTCACTGATCAGCCCACGAGGTTGCTTCTGACCGGAAGGTGGGGAGTCACCGAGTCCTGCCCGGGAAAGCCGAGTGCCTGCTCAGAACACAGGCCTGGGGGAGCGGCGCGTCTGAACTGGCCCTGCGTGGCGCAGGCGGGGACAGTGAGAGCCTCCTCTGTGGCTCAGCCTCAGGGTTCTGGAACGAAAGTCCTGGGACAGACACCCCTGGTCTGGCAGGCAAGTGATTCTACAGCGTTGCCCATGAGCTGCTTGTTCAGGGGTGAGTCTAACACGCAGGCACCAAGGGGCACTCATGCGCTGCCCTGATGGGAGGAGGAATCCCTCCTTTCTAAGGCTATTTAACCTCTTTCCTGGTTAGAAAAAAAGTGCAGCTCACTGCCACATTCATTTAATTTTACATAAACGTACTCTTTGAGGTTGAAGCAAATCTGACTGGTTTTCAATGTGAAAACGAAATATAAAAACTGTTCTTGTCTCTGACCTTAATGTAACACAAATGTATATGATGATCAGTATTTAATGACTGTTTTTTCATGTGGCAAACTTTGGGGGTAAGGTTAGGACTGTAATCCACCAGTGTCTTGGGGGAAATGCTGCAGTACTAAGCGCCGCGGGCGAGTGTTCTCGGGGCAAACGGGAAAGGGGTCGAAAGCCCCCTCCCCATCCAGGGAGGTGCGGATGCACAGAGATGCGATTGGCGTGGCGTGCATAGGCTCCACGGAGCAGAGACCGAGGCTGCCATGCCCTGACAATGCACTGGGCTGAGTGGGAGAAGGAAGCAAAGCCTTGGAAGTCAAGACATCAACCTTGAAGGTCTTCAGATGGCGCTGAATCAGGGGTTACGCACAGGTCAGAACCCCTGCAATGGAAACAAGGACCTTCAAGCGGGAACCGAGAAGCCCACCGAGCCCGGGCTGAAGCTCTGTAGAGCCCAGATAGTGTCAGTATCACCCCTGTACCCTCAGAATGGGCCAGTGTGTGGTCGGTGTTCAAAAGTTGTTAGGTCCTCGCTCTGCTGTTCACTCCAAGCCCCCCACCGCCCCCACCCCCTCCCCCAGGGCTGGTGCTGACCCTCCCCACCAGGCTTCTGTATTCCCCGCCTCCTAGCCCTGATGATGGTGTTCTGATGGGCCTTCCCTCTCACTGAACTCGAAGCGCCTTCAGGGCCAGGACTGAGCCACAGAGAACCTGGCAACGTCTCCAGCACAGCAACTCTCAACACATGCTTCTTCCTTTTTCTTTTTTAAAGACAAGATGCAGAGGACCACTCAAAACACGTACAGAATGTGATGAACTATTACAAAGCAAGCATCCTGCGAGCCACTACCCGGGCAGAGGAAGTTTTCCAGCTGCCCAGAGCCCACCCTGCTCCACTCGTAGGAGGGTCCACTCTCCTGACCCCTACCGTCCTCACTTCTCCACAGTGCCACTCAAACCTGTATCCCTGCACACAATAGGTTAGTTTTTTCCCATTAAAAAAACTAATTGATTATGTTTTAAAGTTTTTTTTACCCTACAGATTCCTCTGCCATTGCTTTCTTTCCCCTTGCCATTTGTCTGTGGAAGAACCCGGGACATTTGAGCTGTAGTTTCCCAGGCTGGGTGCTGTTAACTGCACACTCATGCAGTTCCAAATTGCTCGGCCCCAGCATTTCCTGCAAAACGGCAGCTGCACCCAGCCTCTGCTTACTCATTTTCTGCCCCAAACCTGAAATCAGCTATCCTTCAAGAAACCTTGGTTTCTTTTAGTGTAAATGATATTTTCAGATGACAATCTGGGTAATGAGAGAGGAGACCTATCACAGTGCTGTTCACTGCTGCACACCCAGATGCCACCAGATCAGTGGTAAGGACTGCTGCTAAAAAACAAAACAAAACAAAAAAAAAACAAAATGCTTTAAATGAATTTCACCTACAGTTTATCTATCTATCTGTTGGTCTATCTATCTATCTATCTATCTATCTATCATCTACAACGGTACCTTGGTGCTCATTGTTAATTTGGTTCCAGGGGGTGTGACAAGTACCAAATGATGAGCACCAAACAAATGATGAGAACTGGGACAAAATTTTCACATCAAAATGTGTCGAGTACCAAATTTGACAAGTTTCAAAGCAGGCGAATACCAAGGTATGGCTGTATCTATCTGTCTGTCTGTCTGTCTGTCCGTCTATCATCTATCTATGCATGTGTGTGGCTTACGATGGTGCTGGCCCAGTCAAAACACTTCCAGGGGCTCTGCGGCCAGTAACCTTGCTTTACAGGCTTTATGTCATTCAACCCTCACGACCACCCCCAAGGTGTTCACAATTATCCTCATTTACAGAAGAGCAGATTGAGACTCAGAGAGGTGAGGTGACTCACCCAAGGTCACACAGATAACACAGGGCAGAGCTGAGCTGTAAACTCAGGTCTGACAGACTCCGGAGCCTGCATACCTTTCACTCCTCCTTGATGAATGTTTGCCCCTGAAATACGTTTGTTCACGTGAAACCGAATCTTTTGGGATTTGTTGATAAATGCGTGAGTGAGTGAATGCCCGACTTCCCGGACAGAGTGCAGCCTGGCTCTGCGCTTTGCCCCACAAAAGGATGGTTTCTGTCCTTGTCTTTTTTTGGTTCCCAATGTGACATACTTTTGCTAGGTATGACAGAGTGATAGTTTTGGTATTCTGGAATAAACTTAAAGGTATATTTTTACTTTTGGCTTTTGAGGCTCATTTATTCATATGTTTACAGATGCAAAGATAAGTAGATGATGTCAGATAGTTTTTCAAGTAAATCAAGTCTCAATTCACATTTGTATCTCAGTTATGAGCTCACTTTTTATTTGAACCTTGGTGAAAGGTATAAGGGTGACTCTTTGCTTTGTGGCCACATAGTGAATGCCCCACAGTCCCCTTATATTTCTGACAGTAATGAGAACTGACAAGGCTGTGTTTGATGGAGAGAGAGGTAGGTGGCTCTTTTAACAGAAGCAGGCCACACTGCAAGCTGACATCAAGCTCTCAGTTTCTAGGGCAGCCTACACAGAAGGACAAGGGCTACTTGGAATGTAATGTTTCATGCCATGTCCAGAAGGTGGTTGTGAGACCACTGGGAAGGGAGTTCTGTCTTCCCCTGAGCACATGAGAAGTTACCACCTGCCTGTCAAAGGGAAGAAGGCATGAAGAGCCATGGGGTCAGGCACAGGGATGGCCCTAGCACTGTCTTCTGTCTTGATCTTGGCCATTTGAGACAGGACAGTGTTGGGCAGGACAACTCACATCCATTGATAAAGAGGTGGGAAGGCCAGGTATGAGTTTGTACCTTTAATCAGCTTAGAAGTGTATAAGGAAACCAATGGCTGTTTTTAGAAGCTGGTTTGGCTCTGGATGGCAAAATAGCCAAAAGGCCTGGAGGTGAGAGATGAGAGTTCAAGCAAACGTGGGAAGCCCTTAGTGCAACTGAGGGATAACCCGAGATCTTTAGAGAGATCCCAATTCATGAATACTATTCATAATTTTCCCCTTACCCTCCAATTTATGGCTAAAATGGTTACTTTTGCAGACCTCTTCTCTCCATTCACTTCCATGGCAAGCGTAAAGAATTTCAACTAGGGGTGATATTTCCATTTAAAATGGGGAAAAAAGGACACTCTGTCCCAGGTAGGCTGATTATACAGATAATGCACACAGGCCTCTAGCTCCCTAAGGTCTCAGGTACACAATGTTTTAAATGTACAAGATTTGTTTTAATCAGGTGAGGTAGGAGGCACAGACACAAACATGGCTGCGATGAAGAAAGAAGTTTTTATGCTCGCACCTCCCTGGAAACAGGAGGCATGGCACATCACGCAAGGCCACGTGGGAAATCCCGGGGCTGGTCCGGAGGCGGGAGGGAGGGAGTGGAACTGCGGGCGGGAGGTGTATGTGTGTGTGTGTGTGTGTGTGTGTGTGTGTGTGTGCGCGCGCTCCCGTGTGTGCATGTGCGTGCACATGTGCATGTGTGTGCGTGTTTGTGTGCACGTGTGTGTATGTACATGTGTGTGCATGCATGTGTATCCATGTGTGCGTGCATGTTTGTGTGCGTGTGCACATGTGTGCATGTGTGTGTACATGTTTGTGTGCATGTGTGTATGCGTGTTTGTGTGCGTGTGTGTGTGTGTGTGCGTTTTCAAGTAGAAATGGGTAAAGCAAGGTAAACAAGCTGAACAGGTTTAGGAATAGATAGCTTGAACAATTTCAGTGGGCTCTGGGCTGTCCCTAGTTGTCCCGTACCTGGCCTTGGGGTGATTTAGGGCAAGTAGGTAGGGTCCTGATCTGCAGGAGCTCAGTAAAAGGAGGGGAGGCGGGTAAGGAATCAGGACTGGTTGGTCTGTATATCAAAGGCATGCTTGCAGGCAAGTCATTTACTACCTCAAGGAATGCGTTAACCCTCAAACGGGCAGTCTTCATATGGGTGAAAGCTAAATCCGACTTTTTCCCTGGAGGCCCTCTAGAACCCTGTTTCATGGCAAATAAGCAACCCTACATTCTTAAATATTGTGCCCAATTCCCATTCGGTGTTGGAGGTGAGACTGGTCCCTCCTTCATCACCCATGCCAACTTTACAGCATGCTGCTTAAGCTTGTCTCGAAATGCCAGGTTTAATTTCTGCCTTCCTAGTTGTGGCTCACACAGCACCAATTGTTCTTTGCTATTGTCACCACTTTTGCCTTTTTTTTTTTGTCTGCTTCAAGAAACCTACAATATCCTGAACGTGTATTTTTCTTTTTTCTGAGCATCCCTTTAACATCATGGTCTCTAAACTAAAGTACGCCTTCCTTCGCATGCATCTTTAGATGATCACAGTATTAGAATTATCGCTGTAACACTTCACATAAAATATGAGAACCATGCCACAGTATAACTCCATTTATCACCCTCATCATTTGTTCTATTTGATTATGTAATTTACATCTACGTATATTATATGCCTACAATACACTGTTACAATTGTTGCATTAAAGTCATGGTCATTTAGAACATGGATGGGCCTTGAGATCATCATGCTAAGTGAAATAAACCAGACAGAAAAAACCAAGAACTACATGATTTCACTCACATGTGGAACATAAAATTGAAAGCAACAAAGAAACAAAACTCATGGACACAGTCAATAGTTTAGTGTTTATCTGAGGGTAAGGGGGGTGGGGTGGGGGAGAAGGGATGGGGACACAAATATGTGGTGATGGAAAGGGAACTGACTCTGGGTGGTGAACACACAATACAGCACACAGACGATGCACTGTAGCATTGTAAACCTGGGACCTATGTAATTTTTACTAACCAATGTCACCCCAATAAATTCAACAATAAAAAAAAAGAAAAAAAAGAAAAACATCATGGTCATTTAAAGAAATTAAGAGGGAAGGAAAGAGAGTCTTTTGTATTTACCCACATATTTACTATTTCTAGTGCTCTTCTTTCATTCTTTAGATCTGTTTTTCTATCTGATACCATTTCCTTTTTATCTTAAAGAATTATTTTGTTATCCCATTGCCCTGTGGTCTTCACCGTTGCCAGTAAAATGTCAGTTGTAATTCATATTGTTGCTCTCCCATAGGTACGTCCCCACCCCCACTCCGGGGGCACTTTTAAGATTTCCTTTTTATTTCCGTTTTTCACAAGTTGGAGGATGATGACATTAGGTGTGGTTTTCTTTGCCCGGTTCAGAGCTTGATTATCTTATTCAATCTTTAAGATGATGTTTTGTATCAAACTTAGAAAAATTTTCAGCCATCATTTTTTAAATTAATTCTTTTATGTCCCATTCATTCTCTCTTCTCCTTCGGTCCTTTTGGGACTTCTCTTCTTTTCTCCTCCCCTGTCTCCTTCTCTTCTCACTGCTTTCACCCCCTCCCTGGCTCTAGTTTTCAGAATCTTTCTGCTCCCCTCTCTTCTTCCATTGGACAATTTCTCTTGAGCTCCCTTCCAGTTCATCAACTTGCTTCTTCTATCTCCAATTGGCTGCTAAGTCCATCCTTCTTAGATTTTGTAGTTTTCCACTCTAGATTTTACATTTCTGCATAGTTTCCATGTCTTTACTGAGATTTTCTATCTATTCATTCATTACGACAATCTTTAAAGTTTTTAAACATGTTTAAATTAGCTTCTTTAAAACTGCGTTCTGGTCATTCTGATATCTGTGTCATCTCAAGGGCCGTTTCTCTTTGAATGATTTTGTTCTTGACCTAAGGTCACGTATTTGTGTTTCCTCATGTGTCTGATAATTTATGAGGGCTGTCGAGAAAGCATCCAGCCAAGAATTATGAAAAATAAAGGCATTTATGGCTGGATTTTTTCTGGACAGCCCTTGGTATACTTCACACTGGGAACTGTGCATTGTACATTGTAGAAACTCTGGATTCTGTTACCTTCCCTGAGAGTATTGATTTTTTTTAGATTACTGGATGATGACCTTGAACTTGTAGAGTTTGGTTTATACTATATAAGGGTATGTTTGTTTGAGTTTACCCTTAATTCTGGGCCAGTATATAATCTTTACCCCCAAGTATGTCTTTTCTGGTATTTCATTAGAAATCTCTAGGTGTTTGCGTGGCTCTTCTAACTTGGAGGAATTCCAAAATCTGTCTCTTTTTCAGTAGGGTAGCTAAGATCTCTGCTCAGCTCAGTGCTTTGGTCTTTCCTGCTATGGCTTTGCACTGGGTTCCTGAAGCTTCCACCGTGCGTATGAAGTCCAGTAAGCATTCAGTGATTTAAAGGATTTGAGGGAAATTTATATTCAGATTTTGGGGTCTCTTTCTGAATCTTCTTCTTTTCTGGTATTAAACCCTAAGTTCTTAGTCACTCCGACATTGCTGAACGTCATCCTATCACACTGAAAACTTAAAAATTGTGAATTTCTTTGTTTCTTCCTCCCTCCCTCCTGTCCTTCCTTCTTTTTTCTTTTCTTAATTTGTATTTTAATAGTTTTATTGAGGTGTGATTTCTATATCCTAAAAAATCACTCATTGTAAGTATACAATTCAATGATTTTCAATGAATTTACAGAGTTGTGCAGTGATTGTCCCAATCCAGTTTTAGAACGTTTCTATCACTCAGAAACACCTGTGCCCATTTACAGTTGATCCTGCTCTGACCCCAAGCCCTCAGGAACCAGGACAGGCTTTCTATCTACAAAACTGCCTTTCTTTGGACAATTCATGTAAATAAGCTCATGCAATATGTAGTCATTATTGTTTAGTTTTTTGTTTTTGACTTAGCATAATGTTTCTGAAATTCAGGCATACTGTGTGAATCAATAGTTTGTTCCTTTTTACTGCTGAACAGCATTCCATGGATGTACAAGCAGTTATCCCTTTAACCATTAAAGAACATCTTGTTTTTTTCTGGAAGCATTGTTTCAATATTCCTCACGTGACACTTACATAGCCAAACTGACAGTTTAGGTCCATGGCCCAGTGTTTGGGAAGCACAGTGTAGATCAGATGACCATATTCACTGTTTTCTTGTTTGTTTGTTTTAATTTAAGAAGGCTTTATTAAACAGATATTTGTGTTAGACACCGCGTTAAAGATTAAAGAGGTGAATGAGACATGATACCCCAGTGTAATGGAGGAAATGAACCAATAAACAAATAAACACACTGAAGTGTGAAAAATGCTGTGATAAAACTCTGGGGTCCCCATGAAGGTAAGGTCAATTCTCTGTGACCTCTGTGGGAGAGGGATTTCGGCAAAAGTCTTTATCAAGACCGTGACGCTTTCGTATGGTCTTAAAAGGTGAACAGGTAATAGGCCGGTCAGATAGTGGAAATGGCGTGTCTGCCCACAGCACAATCTGTGTTACCCTGCAGAGCCAGGCCTGTAGGTGCACACGCGTGTTGCCCAGTCTGTCTGTGCCTAGCAGTCGTATGGAAGCAAGCTCTTCCTTTCAGTTTCTGCTGAGATCAACAGATGGAGAAATGTGGTGACTCCCTGGAGGTACGCACTTCTGCCAAGCTAGGTGAACACTTCTCAGCGAGAGAAATGCAAGGGAAAAGAACGAGCAGCTTTGGGCAAGAGTGGACTTGGTCTAACAACTTAGGCAAAGTACTTAATCTTTCAGAGACTCGATTTCAGTATCTGTAAGATGGTGTTAAGAAATAACTTCAAAAGTAACTGTGCAGCTTAGACTTACTGTACGTAAATCAGTGAGTTTGGGGATTGGTACACAACAGACTCTTCAGAGACGCTGGTTTCGCCTCCCCTCACATGCAATAATATATCACTGGCTAACGGTCTGCCATTCTTGCCCCTACAGCTACGAAGCCGGGATGTGATCCTAAGGCTTGTTTGCTTTTAGACTCCATCTCTGTTGCCTCTGGGAAGCTACCACCTTCTAGGTAACCGAGGGATGCAGTAGCTGCTTCACAAGGAGGCCTTGCTTCCTTCTAGATATGTACTGATTGTCAAAGTGATGGAGGAGGTTCATTATTTAAAGGCATAATTAAAGGGCACTTCCTTTAGCTAAACTAATGAGCAGTTAGTGCAGCAATATTTGCATGTTTAGACATTAAGGATGGAAGCAGATGACTCATAGGAGATTGGGAGGAAGCTGGGAAGGTAGAGCAAATTAATCTCATTCCCAGGGCCTCCAGGGTGACTCCTGAGCAAGACTTGTCAAAGGAGCCATCTTCCTGGGGAGGTCAGCCCCACGGGCTTCTCTTGTTTTATGGGACGAACCTCCCTTTTAACACTATGCCTCAGGAGCAAGTTGATCTTTTCTTCAGCAGATGCTAAAACATGATTCCTGATCATCAGAGCTTGAAATCTGCTTCTGGATGGACGTCCATGCCCTCCTTCTAAACAGTCAGGTGTCAGCATGGATACTGGTCCCTTCTCATTATCTCGCGTCTTCCCGCCTAGCTGCGAATTCTCCCAAGTCCATAATGGTGCTTTTCACCCTCTTGGGGTATGTGTGTTTTGAGGTCACTCAAGGTTCTTCCCCTTATTAGATAAGAGATAGGGGAAGCACCCAGCTGTGCTTCCCATTCTTCATCCTTCCCCTGGGTGTTATGCCTGAAGTGCACGATTTTTGTTAGAATGACAGGCAAGTGCCCAGCACAAAGCAAGTACTGAGGTGCTAAGGGTTCTAACTCGCCTGGCTTCACAGTGATCAGTGCCTTTGCCTCACATCTCCTAGATGAGGGTACGAGCATTATAACGTGCCATTCTATCTTAGGGTTCGGTTTTGTCAATTTTGTGCATTTCCATCGTGGGGAAGCCACAGAGGAAAGCATCTTCCATATAATGAATGCAAACATTTGGGTTCAATGCCAAGGAGGAGCCCACAGCAGCCTCCAAAGGCTGGAGCCAGGCAGTCAGCGTCGTACCCAAGTTAGTGCTGCTCCCACGGGGGCCACCCCGAGGCGCGAGCATCTTAATTAATTAGTGTAAAGGTGATTTGATTTACTGAGCCTTTTTAATTGTGTTGCCATTATTTCCTTGTACTTAACAGTAAAATGAGAGACACCAATGTTAAATATGTGTTACAGGATGTCTACTGAAAAAAATATGCATTCACAGCCTCTGGGCAGATGTACAGGCTAAAACACAAATAATGATTTCCTGGGAGCAAAAGGGATTGCCGAGCAGGTGCGTGTCAGGGGGAGAGGCCAGGAAGCAGAAAGGTGTCGAATAATTAGCACCTTTGATTTGTTTAAATGCAACAGCTGCTGAGCCTTCTACTTCAAGTCGGGATGGGGTGGTGGGGGAAGCGGGGGGCCGCAGCAGGGAAGAGGACTCCCCCAGCGCGTGGGTCCTCCTTCCACACGGGCTCCTCGGAAGAACCATCCCCCGAGTAACCCTGGAAATCCGGGAAAGCCCCGAGACATCAGCTCTTCAAGCAAGTAGCTCAGGTCGTGTTGACAAACCGGGCGGTGGAAAGCTGCGGCGGGCTGTGGAGACCCTGCCCTCCCCACGCACAGACGGACCGACCCGTGTCCTCCGCTCTGACCACTGAACTTCCCTTCCTTCCGCTGAGGCCCTTCGCCCTGGCCTCCTGGTAACGTCTCCTTTCAGTCATGGTGCTGCTCCTGCAACTCTGCAGAATATTATGATTTCTTCCCAGTAACAACAGCAGCCGCTGCTTTGTAATAGCCCCCAGAGATCAGACACTGTCCCTGTGCTGCAGGGGTGAACCGGGGCAGAGGGTGCCTTCGGGGGGTGCTTCGGCAGCAGAGAAGATGAGTGGGAGGGGAGTTGGGGAATGAGGAAGGGGCACTGTCAGGTCGGTGCTGTGGGCAGGCTTGCTTCCCCTGGCACTCCTGCGAGAGGGCCGCCCAGAAGGGCTCCCCACGTCCACACCCAGCTGTTCCTGTGCTCCTCTGGGGTGAGGGGTGATCCCGGGGTGACAGTGCTGCCCTGTTTCCAGCCTTTTCTGGAGCCAAGAGGCTCCTCTTGCCTTGGAGCAGGGCCTGGGGCAGAAAACGGAGGGGCCCTTCCCGGGAGGCGGGTCTCTCTGCGTCAGGGGACGGCAGGTATCATCTAGAGAACCTCCTGCGTGGCTCAGCCCTGTCACCTTCCAGCTCTCGGCGAGAATCCGTGGGGAGGGAGGATTTTCTGAGTTTGCATTAGCGTCTCCTGAAACAAGCGTAGAGGCCTTGGTGTTCTTGCCCAGAGGCAGAGAAGTTACCTTTTCCACTTACTGGGGCTGCTGAGGACAAGGGCACCTCGGGCTGGACGCAGAGCACGGGCTTAGAGCAGAAAGGAAGGCTAACGCCGTCCCTCGGGGAGCCCCATGCAGAGGCCCCGGGGAAGCAAGCAGGCCTGCGAGGGGCGAGGGGCGAGGGGCGAGGGGCGAGGGGCAGGCAGTGAGTGGGGGTGGTAGAAGACGTGCCTCTTCCTCGCTCCTTCGAGGGGCCACACCTCCAAGGGAGGGGCTCTGTAGAGGCCTGGGGAACACTGCCTGGAGAGCCTGGCCCAGGGCCACCTCTGTCCACTGTGTGGAGATGGGATGTGACAAATCTACCAGCCGGAGGCAGCTCCAGGCCTCCCTGAGGCTCATGAGTGATGTATGAGCTTCCCGTTGCTGCTATAACAAATTACCTCCAACTTTGTCACTTAAGACAACACGAATTTATTATCTTCCAGTGCGGAGGTCGTAAATCTGACATGAGTTTTTCTCTGGGCTAACATCAAGGTATCCAATCTGTTTCTTGGTCTTTTTTCCCAGCTCATGGAGATGGCCACATTCGGTGGCTCGTGGCTCCGCTTCACCTCTGCTTCCGTTGTCACATCTTCTCTGAATCTCAGCCTCCTGCCTCCCTCCTTGTGATGATATTGGGCCCACCTGGATAACCCAGGATCACCTCTCTATCTCAGGATCTCTTTACAGGTGAATCACACCTGTAAAGACCCTTTTGTCTTGTAAGGTGACATATTCACAGGCTTCAGAGATTAGGATGTAGACACCTTTGGGAGCCAGTATTCCATCTATCACGAACAGGGGACCCTGAAGGGCCCAGGAGCAGTGTCACAGCATGGAGGTGATCAGCGCTGGCAGTGTGGCGGAGATGGACGTAACGAGAGGCTGCCCCCAAGGGGACTTCGAGGTGGAGGGGACAGGGCTGACACAATGGGTTGGCACCCTCTCTTCAGAAAACAGAGCAAGTGAACTCACCATGTCAGCAGTTACCTTTCCAGAGAGGAGAAAATCCTGTCACTGCACGGTCCTGACTTGAGGGGACTAAGTGTGCTATGTGGGTCTGAGGACCCTCCTCTGCCAGCACTATGAAGCCATGGAAGCCACCTCTCCCCAAATGTCTAGAAGCTCTTGGAGGTAGAGAGAGGCGGGGAGCGGGACCCTGGGAGTCCCCGTATTTTGATCCCCACACCCTGCTCCTGCAGGACCACCTTGCCAGCTGGCGTCTTAGAAGAAGCAGTGGGTATTCTGGAGACAATGAGGAGGTTCCAGAATCCTCTCCCCAGTGTTTGGGACACGGGTTCCTAAAAGGAAGCGGGTCTCACTGAAGGCCCATGTACAGGGCAGGCCAAGGAACAGGGTAGTGTCACTGCATTGCAGGACACATGGCCACTGTATCTGAGAGTTAGTCTTCAACAGCAGAATTAGAGTGCTGACAATGCCCAATTATTCTGCTCATTAAGATGACTGGTCTGGACTAGACTGACCATTTTCCAATTAACTCCTTGGCACTCGGCTATAACAATGATTGAACTAACCCATTTGACTCTCAGGCTGGCTGGAAGAGCAGATGTGGCTGCACCGTTCTCACACTCTTCCCTCACCAAGAATAAAGATTTGCTCACTGTTAGCTCCTTCCAGGGGCTTTAGAATCCTATGCAAGTAGAATAGACTTACTTGATGGACAAAGGCTCTAGCTCAAGACAAATGTCAGCATTTGGCTGAAATTCTTGCTCTGTCCTTTGTTCCTGGGGGAACTGGAGCCTGTCACTGACTGTCCTCTTTATGTAAGGGGACAGAAGACCACCATCAACACCCGGGGCCTGGGGGTAAGAAACCCTGCCCCACTCACACCTGCTCCTTTCCTCTGGGCATGGGGAGGGGCTGATGGGGACCACAATGCCCACAGTTCTCACTGAGGAGCTGGGGAGAGTGAGACATGGTCCTGCCCTCTAGGAGCTCAGCGCTAAGTGAGCAGAAAGGTGGTGGGTAAGCAGGGACAGTAAGTACTGGGGTAGAGTTCTGCATGGAGTCTGAGGAGCACAGAGGAGAGGCAGAACACTCAGAGTGCAACCCAGGATGGCTCCCTGGGGGAGGACATTTTATCTGGACATTAAGTAATTTCATACATCTGAGAAGTTTCTGGTAAGGTTCTGTCTCCACAGGGAGCTGAACACGGAGCGGGATCTGGGGGCTGAGCGGGCCCCCACTGGATCGCTGGGGACTGAGGGTTCCTGTGTCCTACCCACCATGATTCTCTCAGAAGGAGGGCAACTCTCCAGGTGAGCTGAGGCTTCTGGTCATCACTGGGCAGCCTTTTCATTTTATTAATGGTAATACATTTTCTGGACTGAATTATGCCCCCACCCCACCCCGCCCAATTCATATATTGAAGCCCTAACCCCCAACATGACTGTGTGTGGAGTTATGGACTTTAGGAGGTAATGAAGGTTAAATGAGGTGATAAGGGTAGGGCCCTAATCCAATAGGGCTCTTGCCCAATAAGAAGAGGAAAAGGCACCCAAGATCTCCCTCCACCATGTGAGGACAGCAAGAAGGCACCTGTCTGCAAGCCAGGAAGTGGGCCCTCACTGGGGGAGAGAATCGGCCCGCACCTTGGTCATGGACTTGTCAGCCTTCAGAACTGGTGTTTTGTTACGCAGCCCTTGGTGACTAAGACAAGGAGGCTTGAGCAAAGTGAAGATCTGACAGTTTCATACAGTTTCATCAAGGCTATAAACATATTGCATTTCAGTGATAATTCTGGTCTCTAAATTAAAACATTTTGAAGTTAAAAACGAAAACAGGTAAAATTTTAAATGAACCAGCTCACCAAAGGCGCCACATAGCATAATGGAAAAGGCAGGTCCTCGCCGTGGTTTGCTGTGTGACCTTGGGCGAGTAACTAGACCTTGGTGCTTTGCCTCATATCAGCCCCTGGGTAGGCCGGTGGCAGGGAGGAGGACCAGCTCATGCACACAGTGTCCCTGGCAGTGGTTTGGAAGGTGTTGGGTGAATCTCAGCACTCCTTAAATTCACCACTTTGGGAACAGACTTCAGAATTCCTAGAGGCCCTGTATCTTTATCTGCAGAACCAGAATTCCTTCCTCCCTATTTCTAATCACAAACCCTGTGACTTTATTTGCCTATATCAGTGCTTCTCAATCCCATTTTAGAAAATGCTGCAGGGCATCTATAAATTTCTCAGGCGGGATAGCAATGTTCTTATTAAAACTCCTCATAATGTCGAATTTATTTCAATTCACCTCAATTCATATTATGTATTTAAAAACATCTCATGTAAACCATATGGCACTTTAGAAGGTAGCTGAAAGGTTGCGGGGAAATCAAATAAACAATGTCAAGATTTCATAATTTCTACAAGAACCAGATTTCCCAATTCAGAGGACCAGATACTAATCCAGATGCCATCTTTCCAAAACCCCGGGCTCCAGCAGGATGCAATGGTTGGGGATGGGTTTGAGAGTTGTCACTGGGCTCCCTCAAACATCTCCATCATCTTGGCATCCTTGACCTTGTCACGTGGAAGTTTCACCACGGAGAGGTTGCCTGGGGCTAATCAATCTCTCTTTTAAACGGTCCATGTCTGTACCTCCCTGTGGATGGAAGGCAGCCAGTGACCTTCTCATCTCACTGTAAATGGGCTCCCGCAGGAATGCTTCCCAGTCCCCCCTTCTGAGATCAGCCGTCCCGGGGACCTGGGGGACAGAAGTCCTACCACCAGGAGAGGACAGGGAGGATGTGAAGGATAGAGAGATGGGAAAGGATTATGGGCCGCTCAGCCCTAGACGGGTGAGGCAGGGAGCACACACAGTGGGTTTTTTTAGCGGGGAAGAAGACCGAGGTGCCCGGAAGCACTCAGGATATAGTGGGGCAGGGAGAGAGCAAGGCATCGCTGGGGTCCCAGGCAGCGAGGCCGCAGAAGGAGCATCATTTCATTGGCTTCCTGAAGCAGACTCATTCCACAACCCCTGCCCTGCCTGCTGGCTCGCCCCCTCCGATAATTTAAAACCACTTAAAGAAATTCATGACCCTCTCTTCAGCTCTAAACAAAGGCCAGCTTTGGGCTTGTTGCTCAGACTGCTTCTTTAGTGGCACAGCCACCCAGAGAAGTGAGTGCCACCCCTGCGATCTGCCGTTGAGCCCTCAGAAACAGACACTTCAAAGCCTCTGATTCAAATGAGACACTTCAGGTGTCGTGAACAAGTATGACACTGTGGTCCTTGTGATCACAAGTCACGAGGCTCTGGAGTGAGTCACAGATTTTTCCACTTCAGTAAGAAACACACGCTACTCACAGTGCACCGTGTCACTGTTTATTTCAAAGTCCTTGAGTCCCTGTTCTCAACCTGTCACCAAAAGCACGGCTGCACCGTCATCCCAAGGAGAGAGTAGAGCATCAAAGAGGAGACACAGAACATTTATGAAACAAGGATGTGCTAACAAATATCATAAACTGAGCCCGGGGATCAAGAGAACCAGCTTCCTGTGACCTCAACACAGAGCAAATGGACCAGATGCACATCAGCAGATCAGCTGACCAGGTGGGGTCCCAGCTGAGAGTGTGGCCCTGCCCACCTCTGACTGGTCTTTAAGGTGGCAGTTTCTACCCAAATGTGCGGTTTGTCTCCCTGAGCTGATTCTTCCAAAAATCAACAAGCGACCAGAACCCTGCGGCGACCACCCACTGTCATCATCACGGGAGCACACCACCCACCCCTGCAGAGGGGCGAGCAGGGGTGAGCTGCCAGGTGAGTGCCCTACCTGGTCCAGCTTCCAGTGGAACTCTGCGGGGCGGAAGGTGTCTGCCTGGTCGAAATCTTTCCGCAAGAGGAAGACGAGGCGGCAGTTGTGCACGTACAGGGCGTAGTGATGCCGGTTCATTTCTGAAAAGCAGGAAGAGCATTTGGATTGGGTGGGGGTGGGCAGGAGAATCCCCGTGTCCATTCCTGCTAGGTCACTTAGCACACCTCAAAGGACACTGGTATTCCAGTCTTCCCTTTTACAGTTGGTTCTGGTGAATGTTCTAGGTCCACAGCGGTTCTCAACCTGTGGGTCATGACCCCTTCAGGGGTCGAACGACCCTTTCACAGGGGTCGCCTAAGACCATTGGAAAACACATATCAGATATTTACATGACGATTCATAACAGCAGCAAAATTAGTTACGCAGTAGCAATGAAAATAATTTTATGGGGGTCACCACAACATAAGGAACTGTATTAAAGGGTCATGGCATCAGGAAGGTTGAGAACCACTGGTCTAGGACATACATGGTGGAGCTCATTGAAATGCAAGAGGAGGATTCAAGAAAGCCCACAGCAAAACTGCTAAGGCACCATTTGGGCTTTAAATCCCAAACTAACCTATACTTAGTGCATCAGACCCAGGACAAAAACTACTGAGGTTAATAAGCTTTTTTCTTTGTTTGTTTGTACAAATGCTTCTGGGAGGGTTAAGGGAGCTCTCTGGAGATCACGCCTGCCACAATGGGCTCCATTAAAGTAGCTGGCTTCTCCTAGAGTTCTGGGTTTTTGTTTCATCAGGTGAGAGAAGGGGGACCACAGAGCACACCTCCCTTTCTGATCTGTGTGCAGGTAGGGGGAGCTGCCTCACTTGTAGTGGCTGGCAGGAGGGGACAGATTGATTTTCCAGCATTAAACATAATTTAGGGACCTTCCAACCTTCTCTCCCCATACACAGACGATGGATGGAACTTTTCCCTTCCCTGATATAAAAACGTTCTTTCCTGCTTCGGAAATCTCATGTCACGGATTCCTGCCGCGATGTCCTGTAGCCACCAGACAACACCCATTGGGAGAAGAGGAGGAGCCAGTACTTGGGGAGCTCACATTTTAGTACCTAGTAGCCCATGAGGCACATGCTCTGCAGATGGGTGAATGTGCAGGTAGCCAGGTTAGTGGAAAGAGCATGGGCCCTCGAGTCAGACAGACTTTGGGTGGAGCTATATCCCTGGGACGGTTATTTAGCCTCTCAGAGCCTCAGCTTCCTTAACTGTATCATGACAGAAATGCTGGATTATCCTAATCTGAGGGAATACTTTCCTCTTCTCTCATGAGAACAGGACACTGTGGATGACTCTTGTACATCTGGTACGTACTTTGCCTATGTGGCTTGAGCTGGGGGGAGCAATGCCAACCCCACTTCTCAGGAGGGGCTCTGATAGGTCCTGGCCAAACAGGCTCATGCAAACCCTCCGACCGCCGTGACTGGTTCCGGGCCCAGGCTCAAGTCCAGCAGTGCAGGCCATTCACCTGGCCACAGGGCTTCTGCCAGGAATTGGCAAATGACTCAATCCAAGCCAGTAATTCAGAAGTTTTTTTTTTTTGAGATGTTCCAGGAAAGAACTTCCTTTTTTTTCAGCAGAAAACAAAGAGAAGAGACATTCTCTTTCTCTCTAGAAGTTGTAGTAATAACTGGGAGGCTTGGAACCACTACACCCCTACTTGCTGACATGAAATGGATACACTTAACAGTGGCAGAGCTAAGAAATTCTGAGGGCACGGAGCCCAGGCCTTGATCACACTTTGCCTGAAGTTGTCATAGCACTGGACATTTTCGGCTCCTTTCCTTTATTCCTTTCTTTAGTATCTGCTATCAGTTTGATCTGTATTTCCCATTCCTTGTAACTAAAAGTGGATACAATGCGAAAGTGTGTGTAAAGCATCTGCCCAGAACAGATACTCAATGCCTATTAGGTTTCATAAGGGCTATTACACTGCTTCGTGACCATGGCAACATAACGAAGTGGAGTTGGATGCTGTTTCCACAGAAGCGTATTTGTTCTTCCGGATGCGACCAAACACTAGCAGGAAGGTCAAAGGTCGGATGGCAAATGCGGCAGGGTTGGCCCGGGCCAGGGCCTGCGTGAGCGCTCCGCCTGTGTTATGGGGTTTTAACTACATTATTTGACAACTGATTTCCTGTAGTTTCTGTTGATAAATATCAGGAAAACATAGAAAGAATTGTCCCCTTTAGTGTCTGATATTAGGAGGCAGGAGAGGTTGTGGGGGAGGAAGCGGCACAAGCGCGAAAGTGGTCCAGGGGCTCTTCCAGCGTCGCGCCCCGCCCCCGGCCCCGCCCCGCCCCAGCCCCGCCCCACCCCACCCCGACCCCCTGCGCCCCGGCCCCGCCCCGGCCCCGGCCCCGCCTCCGTCTGCGTCCCTGCAGTCACCACTTGCCCGGGGGGTATCGGGGTACCGGGGTACCGGGGTACCACGTGGAGTCAGTGGCCACGCGGCGCAAGCAGAACCGGCCCCCTTTCCTGTGCTGGCCTCCAGCGTTCTTTGTCCCAGCAGCTCTGTTTACTTCTCTTTGCCGGCACCTCTGGCCGATCCTAAACCCTGCTGGATCCTTTCGGGTATTAAAATAGTCCTGAAGGGTTCTTTCCACATCAAACGTCAGCGTCTCATCCGGTGGAGAGAACTTCCCTCCTCCTCCGCTCCGTCTTGACCAACAGTGGGGGGCAGTGAGGTGAGGTTTGTTCTTTCTGTGCTTGTCCCACTTCCTCAGTCCCCAGACGCCCCCTGGCTCCCACCAGAGTCAGTGCCGGGAAGGTAGACGGGCACGAACACGTGGGAAATCTCTTTAAAGAGCCAGTGGGATGTGTCATTTTTTCTGGGATGTCAAATGTCCTGTCCTAGCAGATGCCTATTTATGGCTCCTTCATGGACACCTTGATGGGCTTTTGAAGAAGCCCTGAAGCCCCACGAAGGTCTCCACCTGGTACCCATGGCCACTGAGGTGGGTCTGCGCTCTGGTAGAATGCTTTTTACTTCCCTGTCCTCTCCCCCCAGCCTCAATAGCAATGGACCTATAGGAATTTATCTGGTAAGTGACACTCCCTTTCTGGGTGGCTGGGACATTGGCACCAGCTCCAGTCCCACCTCTGCTGGCCCCTACCTCTCCGTTCCTGGTGTGAGTGGTGTCCCTTCCAGTTGACCTTCCATGATTCCTCTCCGGCACCTGTGCTCTCTCAGTGACGTCTCCTCCCACCACATCCGCTTCTCCTGCCAGGATTCTGTCTTCCTGGCATGCAGCCCTGCCGGCTCTAGCCTTGCCCATTTCTGGATGCCCATTGGGTCCACAAATTAAGAGCAATAATACCCGTGTACTGCCACATTGTAGTAGGGCACCCACTTCTCTCCTACCCCTCTCTTCTCACCCCACCACTGAGGCACCCTCATCAGCTTGTTATGCTCAGACCACATGGGCAAGAAGCCCCAGCTTCCATGCACCCTACAGTCCTAGGGATGTGAGCCCAACTTCTCAGCGCTCCTGGTCTCTGCTCTGACACCGCCTGGAGCAGATGAAACAGAGTCTGCCGCTCAGCCAGCAGGCCACGGGGAGTGGCATTCCCACCTCCTGTCTGCAGCACACAACCTCCATGCATCTGATGGTTTTCCGAGCAATTCTGAAAGTATGGGAACACCCTTCTCTTTCCAAACAGGCAGGGGGGCATCTTAGCACCCTCCAGCAGCCTGGCACCTCTGTCTCTGTCATCTGCTTGCTGGACCACCTTGGCATCCCCCTCTCCTTCACCCTTGAAAAGCCCTGTAGGGAACTGGCACTGCATGTGTTCACTTATCATTCATCGCTCTCAGTTGAAACTTAGAGATAGCAAGAGGACTATGGGGAAGGAAGAGGGGATGATAAGATAATTAATTCTGTTATCTAACTATTTGTAAACTGCTTCATAATTGGCCCAGCATCAGTCAATTTTACTGAGTGGACAAGACAGAAACTACAGCAATCTTCACGAAGGGCAATTTGGCAGTTTACATCAATAACCTTCCTCACATTTATGGTCCTTGACCAGTAATTCAACTTCTGATCAGGAAATATTAGAAATGTCCATAAAGGTATGTATAAGAAGGCTCATTATAGCATTGTTTTATTTGCATTCAAAAGACAATCTAAATGGCTAATTAGAGGGAGCCAGTCAAATGAAATACAATATAATAAGGCCACATGACAGACTTTTAGACTGACATATAATTCATATTTTTTAAAGGATATTTTATCACATAGAGAAATTATGTCATATAAAAGAAACAGACAAAAATAGCATCACATGCATTATGAAACTAGATGGAAAATTACAAAGATATACATGGTCAGAAAATTAAGTGTGAACTCATCCTAGAAAAAATGCTACATGCCTCATTGCTAAATATTACTACAGTCACCTTCAAAGTGCTCCCTTTGGGAGGCTAGGCACCATTGCCAATGCCTAGTCCACCCTTCAAAACAATTTTGGAACTCTGTTTTGGGAATGGCGTTCAGAGCTGTCGTCTCAGAACCTCAAGATTATGACACTCTACCAAGTTGTTTGTATAGTGTGGCCAATGTAAGTACACGGTGGCAAGTTTGTGAACTTAATTGTTAGATTTTGGGGACTATGACAGCTCTGATGGCCATTCCAGAAAAAGAGTTTCAAAATTGCTTTGAAGGGTGGACTAGGCACTGGCATTGGTGCACAGCTTCCCAAGGGGAGTGCTTTGAAGGTGACTGTAGTGATATTCAGCAATGAGGTGTGTAGCACTTTTTCTGGGATGGGTTCATGAAATTAATTGTCTGACTTTGTATACTACAGAGAAATACAGTAAAATTTCATTTAATAATGAACTATACCTAATGTTATCAGAAAATAACTCCAAGTGTTAGAATTTTAGGTGGTTTATGTATTCTCTTTTATACTTTTCCCTGTTTTTCATGTTTTCTGCTATAATAAACATGTGTCATTTCAATTACTTGAATTTTTTTTTCTGATCTATAAAAGCCCTAATCAAACTTAATTTATTCCTGATATTTTAAAATTAGGACAAGGAGGTATTTATAGATGATTTTTCTTAAGTCAGAGAAATTAGAGAAAAATCTTCCCCATCTGTTGGGGCCCATCTTGGCCTAATTTGTAAAGTGCTGTTTTACACTAAGGCTCAAGCTGAACAGCCCAGGGCTTGCTGGTCTGAGGTGCCGAAATGCCCAGCGAGCAGGCTGCTCTAATAAAAGTGAGCCGCATTGTCTAGTGCAACATTTGCAGCCACGACTACCCAAAGAATCCCCTGGAAATGGATTTATTGAGCTGGTGGTGTGGGGGAGTGCCCTGGCATTTATGTACTTGTACAAATGCATCCAGTTATTCTTGTGTGGAGTGGGGTTGAGAACCACTGGTTTAACAGCATGGCCGCAGGGCCTGAGGACCTGGGTTCAAGCCTGTTTTTTTTTTGGTAATCGGTGGTGTCCTGGGCCAGTCGTTCAGCCTTTTATATTCCATTTTCCTTCTGCTTAAGCAGAAACAGTATCTATCTGACTTGCTTCCCAGGGGTATTTGATCCATTTCAGGAAGGACTAAGACCACAGTCCATGTTGCTTTGGGTTTGTATGTATAGTCTAGGACAGGGGTGTCCAACCTTTTGGTTTCCCTGGGCCATATTGGAAGAATTGTCTTGGGCCACACATAAAATACACTAACACTAAGGATGGCTGATGAGCTAAAACAAAACAACCCTCCCCCACAAAAAAATCCCCTAAAAAAACAACAGGTTGCAAAAAAAATCTCATAAAGTTTTAAGAATTTGTGTTGGGCTGTGTTCAAAGCTGTCCTGGGCCACAGGTTGGACCTGCCTGCTCTAAGCCCTTGTCTCATTGATGCTGGCTTCTGGATCATGATGGAAACACCTTACCAGGCACTGCAAGGACTGGGCCTCAGGACAGTTCCTGGGACTGTGGGCTGAACTCTGAACCTTGTCCCAAACCTTGGTGTCATCTCATACAGGTAAGTGGGGTCCTTCCATGAAGGTCCCAGAGAATTCAATCCCTGGCACTGGCCTGGACAGAGATCAGTGGTGTCCCAACTTTTGGCTTCCCTGGGCCACATTGGAAGGAGAATTGTCTTGGGTCACACATAAAATACACTAATGCTACCAACACTGATGCACTAAAAAAAAGGTCACAAAAAAAAGTCTCATAAAGTTTTAAGAATCTGTGTTGGGCTACATTCAAAGCCATCCTGGGCCACAGGTTAGACCGTGCCTGGCATAGATGAACCATATGACTAGGGAAAGCTAGGCAACCGCTTTGTCTTAGTCTCTATAGCCAAAAATACATGAACATTTATTGTAAAGATTGATTAAGACAGGAAATGTAGGGTTCTGATAGCAGTGGAATAAAGCCAGAGGTAATAACGATACTGATAAAAACATCAGATAAATGCATGGAACACTGATTATATATATTTGCTGCTGCTCAGTGAATTTTATATATTATTTCATGTTTATTTTCCCCATTTTACATATGAGGAAACTGAGGCTCAGAGAGACCAGCAATTCCTCACAGGCCACACCTTAAATAGTAGCAAAGCTGAGATGAACTTTGGCTCTCCAACAGCCAAGACTGAGCTGTCAGCCAATCTTCTGTATTATTAATATCTTCTCCCTGCAATATCTGCTGTGGTTATTTATTTTGGGTGTTTTAACTAAAGTAAGATTAGAAATGGGAAATTGTAGAATTGTAATTTATGATGGAATTGTAACATTTGCATAACATATGAGAGAGAATGAGAGAGAGAGTAAGAGAGAGTGAGTGTGTGTGTGTTTGCATGTGGGCTATAGCATTGGAGTTAGCTGACTCTAAATTTACACTCCAGTTCTGATACTTACTGGCTGTAATAAATTGAAAGAAGTTATTTCACCTGTCAGATAACACTGTAATGCCCACTCTATAGACAGGGAGAGTGAGGCACAGAGAGGTTAAATAACTTGCCCAATGTCACATAGCCAGTAAGTGGCGGAGTGCCTCACCAAGCTGTGAGCCGCCTCGCACAGCAGCAGGCTGAAAACGCCCAACACATGTTAACTGTCATTACCATGCGGCAACGATTTTCAGACCAGCAGGGCCTTTCAGTGAAAACAAACTTTCAGTAACCTTACTATGTATAATAGTGGAAGTGGGGCTGCTTTGCTTGGAATGAGGATGCACCTCCACACCCCACCTTACGTACAATAGCCCTAAGTTACTTCTGGGGGTGGAGGGGTTCTGAAGAACTCAGCTTAAAACCATCACCCTCAGCTTTTGCATTCTTTGTGTCTGTATATCTATTCCCTCCCTCCCCCTGATTCCTGGTTCTGCCTCTGGTTGTTCCCCAAGCCCAGGAATCATCAGGCAGAACAGAAGAGGCCAGAATCCTCCCCCCAGGGCCCCTCTCACGCTCCTGCTTTTCTCAGTGTTTGTGTCCCTGTCTAATGTGCTGGGACACCACGGGCAGCCACCGGGAGGGCTGGGTTGGAGACTCACCAGTTTTGTCTGAATTACAGAGGATAGTTTCCTTCTCGGCTCTGACGCCAGGGCTGGGGCCGTGTTTCATCCACATGGTGATGGTGAACTGGTCCGTCAAGTTCTTGGGCACGATCCCGTCAGGGATCTTGGCACCCTGCCTGCCATCAAACTTGAAGATCATCTCGCTGCTGTCCACCAGCAGTCCTGCAGTCCAGTTGGTAGCCGTGCTGGGAGATGGCAAGAGATCAATGATGCCAGAGGAGGCTCCTGCAGGGGTCAGAGGACAGAAGGGATAAAGGGTCACTCCTCACCTTCGGTTTTCTATTCCTGAGTCCAGGTGAACTATAGTTGACCCTTGAACAACATGGATTTGACCTGTGCTGGTCCACGTTTATATGGATTTTTTTCAATAAATACTGTAACCATATTTTCTCTTCCTTATTATTTTCTTAATAGTAGTGTTCTTTCTCTGCCTTACTGTATGGTATGAATACAGTATATAATACACATAACATACAAAGTGTATGTTCATCGACTGTGTTATCAGTAAGGTTTCCTGTCAACAGTAGGCCACTAGTAGTTAAGTTTTTGGGGAATCAAAATTTATACTTGGATTTTTGATTGCATGGGCGGTCTGTACCCCAAACCCCCACATTGTTCAAGGATCAACTGTCCTAAGTGTACTTACTCAGAGGACTGTGCCCAGCCCTGAGCTGGGCAACTCTGGAAAAGAAAAGCCAAATGCCACCCCTGCTCCTTAAATGTTTACGGTCTGCATGGGGAGGGGTCAGTAACTTCCAGAGAGAAGAGTTACAGGCAGCAGGACAGAGTGCAACTGACTATTATACAAGGAAAATATGCAGGAGGAATGTAGGGAAACGGGGTCCCTCCAGGGGCTTCTATAAGCAGGCAAGGTTCCTGCAGAAGGCCAGGGTTCTCATCCATCCATTAACCTGTCAGCCATTGATTGAACACTGACAAGGTACCCGGACCCCTGGTAGGTGCTGGTGACATAAAGGAGAATCAGCACAGTCCCTGACCCGGAGGAGCTCAGGACCAAATGGCTGGCAGACAACTGTGACACTGTGTGATCAGGGCTGTGACTGGGGAAAGTTCTAGGTCCTGATCCCATGAAGAGTGTGAGCCATTGGTACTCACCACACCTTTGTTTTTTATTTTTTACAACCATTTGTTTAGGTCAAACGATAGTGGCTGAGTTCTGAAGTCAGCAAAACTTGCATTTGACGCCCGGCAGCATGAGTTGTAGCCTTGTGACTTATGAGCAAGTCACTTAACCTTTCTGACATTCCAACTGCTTCTATAGTATCTCCCCTTTTCAGGGTGCTGTCAGGACTGAATGAGAAATTGCTGAGAGCTTGCAGCAGCATGCTCACCTCCAGGTGGATGCTCACTGCCTATTAGCCGTAACTTTATCATTATTATTATACTTATTATTATTTCTGCTACCACTGAAGCGTGCGTTGTCATGCAGGTTTGTGTCTTAGGAGAATCACACCGCCAGCCTTGTGGAGGGCGGGGCTGCGGCGAGTGGGCGGGGCTGCGGCGAGTGGGCGGGGCTGCGGCGAGTGGGCGGGGCTGGCCCCAGCTGAGAAGACGGCAGTCCCAGCTGGGAGAATCCGTGAGCCTCCACTGACTTCCTCCCACTGCAGCTCAAATGCTGCCAGTTCTCTGCTTCCTTTTGTTCCACTAGGAGAAGGGCTCAGCTACTCAGCGAAGGAGGAGGGCTGGGCCTTTCCTGATACTCTCAGGGAACAAGGGCCAGTGAGTCTAAGGTTTGCCCGGTGCTGGGGCCCCAGGTGGGGGGGTTCTCTCCTGGTGTGGTGGCACTGACCAGTCTGGGGTAAACACTGATGGGGGTAAAGGACAGTGGTTGGGTGTATGAACTACCATTGCTCAGGGATCATTGGACTTCTGAATTTTGTGTATCGGAGTCTCATCTCACCCAGGGATTGGGTCCCAAGGTCAGCCACCACATACTTCTAGGGTTGGAAGGACCCGTGAAAACCCCTTAGGAAAGTGCTGTACCCAACCAGCTTTCCCTCCAGCCTTGGAACAAATCATGGGGGGTAGGGCTGAGCACCCCTTGGCTTGCAATTGAAGGTCATGCTACATGAAAATCATGCTCTGTTTGGCACTGTGAGAGGCTCGCCCTGGAGAGGCCTCCTGGGACTGTAGGGTCTGAGAGTGTGGGAGAATTCAGTTTCCAAGTTCATGATCACCTTGCCGCTTATGCTCAGCAAGGGCAGCTGTGGGCAGCATGGACTGCACTATTTACATGTGTATGTCCAAGAGATTTTGGTTGGTACCAGGTCGGACACAGAGTAGACACCCCCTTGATGTATGTAACTGCCTTTCCTCCCGTCCAGTGCCTCCATGGCGAGCTTCTGGCCATCCGCACAACGCCCTGTGAGCCTGCGCACGCAGCCTGTCGTCCATGCCCCACACCGCCTGCCAGCACTCCCTTATTCTCACCCCACGCCCTAGAGCCGCCTTTGATACTTATTTTGCTTCTCTGTAAGTTAATTCGCACTAATGTTTTAATGACTGACGAAGCCTTAAGGGTTATCACCCTCCATGGATATCTGAATGAAAGAAATCTCCCAAGGTGGTGGCAGGGAGAGACCTGGGGGTGGTTTGGGAGCGGGAGGTACGTGGTAACAAGTTCATTCTCTTGGAACTCTCAGAGTAACACAACGTGGCAACAGCTTCTCTGATCCATAATGAAGTTGGCTCTGCCACCAGACTTCGTGATGACTGTGGGTTGGCTCCTGAAACCTCAGGTGACCAGAGAGATGCAGGCTGAGCACTCAGGGCTGCCTACCTCCATCTGAAGCCAGTGCAGACGATGGCATCCATCAGGGTGGCCCCAGGGCTGGTGCGCCAGGGCCCAAAGGGCCATGATTTGAGGCTCCTTTTGCCAAAGGCAAAGACTTGTAATGCAAGTACAAATGTGGGGTGGTGGGGGGAGACATAAAGAGATTGGGAGGCAAAATGGGTTGCATTTTCCAAAGGCCAGCTTTGGTCGGGGTTATTCTACATGTAGCCTGTATGTACAGAGCTCTATTTTTCATACTTACAGGTCGTTATTATCATTTTCCTAGGAAACTTTTTGGGGACATGGAGTAGCAAACGTGAATTAAGTATTTCAGTGCTTTTTCTGATTTACTCAGCTAGGTAACTACTAACATGATTCCAGTTCGCAAGTAGAAAACCTGAGGCGCAGTGACTCCCAGGATTGCAGCCAGCTAGAGAGTGACCTGCCACCAGGACTTTATAGCTCTGCTCTGAGACCTCCCACCGCACCATCTCAGTGACCTTGGTGGGGCGGGGATCATGTCATTTCCTGCACATTCTACAAACACGGAAATGGAGACCCAGGGACTGGGAACAACTTGACCAAGATCACACAGCCACACAGATAGCTACAGACCCCTTGCAAATCTTCTTCCAACAACGCAGAATAGTGTCCTACTGAGCACAGCCCAGTCCCCTGGCACCCACTGCCCTGCACAGGTGGCTGTCGCAGACAGCCATGCTGAAGACAGCATGTGCCCTGACATGGCCATCCACGTGCAGCTCCCTCGTCTTCCCCGGTGAGGGGAGCTACCAGACCCCCTGTCCCAACTACAGATGTTGCCTACCAGAAAGCATCAAGCTGCATTTAACCAGATGGTGCAGATTCCACAAACTTAACAGCTTGTATTTCATTTCCTTAAACAAACAGAGAGATTTACTCTCTCCCAAAGTTCTTCTCTCTCCTCTCCCCACGAGATTCCATAGAGAGCAGTGGGGAGACAGATACATCACTTGCAAAGGTGTCATCGTCTGCATGTTAGGGTGTAAGACTTCCCTTGGGAGTCCTCCGCGAAAGCCCCAGGCTGCTGGGAGGCCCCACTGGTCAATCACCGCTATGGGGCACCGCAGCTGCAGCCTGAGCATGGGGTGGGGGGTGGAGGGTGGGAATCAGAGGTGAGGTCAATTCAAGGTCCCTGAGGTCCCCCAGGGTGGAGAAACCTCTTTGAGCCAGCACGGAGATAAAGATGGGGTGAATGGGGCAGATTTCAGGGCACACTGTGGTGTGAGAACCCAAATGAGCCTGGTGGCAGTGGTCACCATCTGGGCTTCTTAATGGCAGGGTTTGCTTTCTACTCTGGATGGAGTTGGTGTTGGCAGAGCATCCTTAGTGCTTCAAGGGGGGCCTGTGGCAGTGGTGATTGACCTGGCTCCTCATGGCCCACCATGGCGTGGAAAAGAATGGGGTTACCCAAGAGGGACTCAGGGGAGAGGAACCACTGTAGCCAAGGACAGAGGCCTCCTTCTATAGTATTCTCACAACCGGCAATATCAACTCCATATTATTTAAATAAATGTATTAAAAACCTTTTCCCCGGTATAGAAGGGCATGCTGTATGGCAGCTGCATACAAGACCTTAAAGAAATAAGCATCTCCAGAGAGTCCCACGGCTCATCCATGAGTTAGTGGGTGCAGCGTTTGGCTGATGTATGATTACAGCTTTAGTCTGATTTCCAACAGGCATGCGCCAATTTTCCGATGACACGGGAACTAAAAATGTCCCTCTTAGAAGCTCTGATTCTTCAGGGATGTCTTGGAGACACTGATGATAGCTTCTTGTAGTTGGGCTCTTCTGAGGGTACAAAAATCTCTGACGATGATTTTTGGGGCAGACAGCTCCTTTAAGATGCGAGGTGCAGCAGAAAACCAGGGACTCAACTTTTTTGACACCGGGAGACTAAGTGGTTACGTGGTCTTCTTCCTTCTGTTATCTAATACATAACCTCAAGAGTTACAGCACTTGGACACTCCACAAATATTTGTCGAATTAATAAATACTCGAATGAACACATGAATCCTCTATGAAAGCCTCCTGGCACACAAGTGTGTACATTTTGAGAACAACTTAATGTCTGGTGATCTGAACTTCCCTGGCAGATCCGTCACTTAATACATGTGCTCATTCTGTGGCCTCCCCTTCAAAAGGCCCTGACCTTTCTGTGCTTGACCCCACAGACCAGTGGCCGACCAGGTGTCCTGTGACCTGAGGTAGAACAGCCCCCACTCTCCGGGCTCTGAAGGGTGTGTGCATCACACACTGCTCTTCCATTTACTGTAACATGTGGTGACTTAGGGGCGTGGAAGCAGGCCTTCTGTTGGGTTGTGGTTAATGTCAAATTTAATTTGGCCCAGAGGTGTCACAGAGGGTTTCCCATGCATTGCACACTGTGACACTGCACCTCCGGAAAGCTTGGCACTGCGGTGGCAGAGCCGTCTTAAACCTCTGGACCCAGGAAAGGAGCAGCATTTCCTTCACCTTCTCCAAGAAGCCTGACTTTGTGTAAAGCAGGGGCGGTGGGGGACCGCTGTAGCCTGTGTCCGGCTCCACAAACTGAAGGGGACACGGACATAGTACAGGACCCTGCACTGCAGAACGGAAGTGACCTCAGTGCATAAAGCTTAGGCAGCGGTAGGCCTGATGTCCAGTACTTCACTTTACTGGAAGCAGCGAGGCTGCTATTTCAAATGCCCCTGCACCTGTCACGTGCTTCCTGACAGCAGGCTGTGTGCCAGCTGTTGTTAGACTCCCCTGTGAACAGGATTCCATCACTGCCCCTCACGGAGCGGGTATTGCAGGAGGAGGAAGGGGGCAGGCAGCGATCTGGCAGACACCTCCAGTGCCCCTGCGGGGAGACAACCCCGCCTGACTCGCTGCACAGGCCCAGCACCACAGGAGAGATGCTGGAACTCCAGGGCACTCAGGGAGCACCCCAGACTGCTCCCCCAGGGAGCAGAGAGGGCAGGAAAATATTGACCAAAGGGAAGGCTTTGCAATGATGAAGGGGAGAGAGCGCGCCCTCTCAGGGGAAAACACGAGCAAAGCCTTATGGGATGAGAATGAGCCAGGCACGGGGATAAAGGAGGTGCCCTGGCCGAGAGCGGGCAGGACATTGGGAGGAAGGGGAGGGGCAGGGTGGAGGCGGGTCCTCAGGAGCATGGAGCATCAGGCTTGGGGACGTCACCCAGGTGACAGTCGTTGCCCCCAACTCTGCTCTTGCCCTGGATTCCTCGTCCTCGTTGGATGCTCATCCTGGGGTCATCTCAGATTCCTTCTTTCTCACGCCTGACAGCTAATGAATCATTAACTCTGCTGACTGTGCCTCCTGACTCTGTCTTAAATCCATCCCTGTCGCCACTCCCCTGGTTCAGAACGCATTAGCTCTCGCTTAGACTGCAATAACATCCTAATTGGTCTCCCTGTTTCCATCCAAAGTCAATAAAGATTTGTGGGATGAAAAATGCATGAACACTGAGGCTCAGAGTGTCACGACAGGTCCCTGGTTGCGAAGTCCCGTGAGAAACCTGTCTGCCATCCACGGACAACACACAGCAGCTTGTCTCCAGAACCTCCGGCGCCCTCGGGATGTCAGGAATTACAACCCCGCCCGGTCTGGGAGGCCCGGCCTGCCTTTGCCCGCAGTTTGCGGAGAGCAGGATGAGCTGCCTCTTTCAGAAGCACTGGCCCACCAGATGCGCACCTGAGCCTCCCTCATTTGCTTCTGCCTTTTATCCCTGAGCTCCCCTCAGTGCCATTCAAGATTCAGAGTCCTCACACGGAGGCCGGGGTGGCCCAGTGCCTCAGGGTGGCTGGGACAGAGTTCCCATGAACGTGGAGGGTGGCCCTACCAGGAAGATGGGCAGGAAGGCAGCAGAGAAGCGCGCCGGCCCGCGGGGGAAGCTGCTTTCCTGCCTGCACTCGCCCGCCCTCCTGCAAGGCGAGCTGGCAGCCCGAGGGATGAGCCGTTTTGTTCTAAAGTCCCTTCCTCGCTCTCCCACCTCCTCATCTCTCCTCAGCAACACTCAGGACCAAATCACAAGTGCGTGCCCCTGGGCCCACCTGCTCTCTAACGAGCTGATTCCATCATCCCTTTCTAACCCGGAGGAGTTAGGAAATGACTGTAACTCACGGTGGCGTGGGGTCGAGCTGACTCATAATTCATGAAGGTGCACAGGGAGCGAAATGGGATATTCATTCAAAGTAAGGCGCCGTGTGAGCGGCGGCCCTGCGCACGGCGTGAGGGAGCGGGCCGGAGGCGCTTTGCGGGGTATGCGGGCCCCTGGTGCCCGAGATTTTGTAAGAGCTGTTCGGAATCCTGATGGTGCGGTGTTTTCTGGGGTCAGCTACATCGGTCTGGAGGAGCCTGCCTTCCCACGGGCCTTCCTTGCTGGCCTGGTGACATGGTACATGGGACACGGTGACACTCAAGCAGGGTTTATTTTACACTTCTAAAATTTTCACTTCGTTCTTCGGGCAAGAGCAGTGTAAGCGAAGGAGCATGTGGGGGGCAACGCTGAGTTGGGGGGAATCCCCAAAGACAGCAGTGGTGGGGCCACCAGGAAGGGATGGCAGGCTAAACTGTGCATTCAGGAGCCCCCCCCCCCCACTTCCTTTTGTGGAAATGTAGTTGCCCCTAAATACAGGCTAAGTGTAACAGTAAGCTCTTTCCTAAGCTCCCCACAATGCTGCTGAGTCAAATGTGGGTTCCCGAATGTTTTTGAAGAGAACAAGAAAGAAAGAAAACACACATGGTGGGGAAGACAGAGTCCCATCAACACATCACCAGTCTGGCTCACCAAGCCTACGGGGCCGATCCCACTGTGCGGAGCCCCCTCTCATTCCACAGGCTGACCCGAGAGGTTCACACTCCAGCTCCCAAGGCCGGGCCCGGCGTCACGGACTCGGAGCTTTCCTTCTGACAGACCTACCTTCCAATTCTGGCTCTGTCACTTTCTATCTGAGTGACCTTGACCAAGTCATGTTTCCTCTCTGGGCCTCACATTTTGCATCTTACAGTTGGATCAACAACACTCTCTTGGTGGTGGAGACAAGAGAATGAAACACAGTAATGCATGTGAAGAATCTGGTGGGCTGCACCAAGTAGGTGCTCAGTAAAGCAGAGTTTTCTCATCCAGCTCCCTTCCTTCAGCCCTGTTTCCTGGCGCCCGGCCTGCTCTGTCCTTGTGGTACCATCTCACAGCCCACCGGCCACAGCCCACCCGCCTCACATTCGACACCCTGAGTTCACCCACTTCCACCCCACCCAAGCCCCTCCTCTCTGAGGTGGGCAGCCAGGCAGGCTTGACAGGCATGCCACCAAGCCCGTGTGCTTGGCGTGGGCCCCCAGCTTGGTTTAATGCTTTGTGATATTATTATTAAAATGCTTAAAAATTTCTGAACAAGGATCCCATGTTTTCATTTGCATAAGGCCCTGCAAATTATGTAGCTGGTCTTGTGGGGAGGAGACCAACCTGTCCCCAAGTGACTGACAACACCCTTCACACTGGCACTTGGACTTGATAACCACCACTTGGTCACTTCACGTGCCCACAGCCAGCAGGTGGTAAGTGGTGGCGCCTGATCAGGTGTGCCTGATGCCGAAAGCCAGATCTTCTCTTTCACCACACCGTAATGACCCAGGAGTTATATATTAACCAATTAACCAATTTTGCCGGTTGCCTGAGAGTGCCCATTGCTTGAGTTCTGGTTAAAGGAGAGTCTACTTACATTTATCCGGCATCTACCCACTCACATGGGTGCCAGTGAACTGAGAGTCTATTGAATCAATGTGGCTGATTCTTTCATAATACAATAAGATATGCTTTATATATATATAATCATTTAAAAGCAATTAATTAAAAAAAAATTCCCAACAGGGAAAAACCTACCACATAACTTCTGAAGGGACTTCTCCGAGTAGGTCTCCCGGTCACAGCCCTTCCCAATGTAATTTGTCTGCAGCTCTGTGGTGACCTGGATGGAGGACACGGCCCCATCGCACGTCTCCAGGTGGATGCTGGGGAACAGGGGCACACTCCCCGAGCCCGGCTGGTACTCGATCCTCTTGGCCCAGTCTGAGTAAACACGGAAAGGAGGAGAGGGAATCAGACACAGCCAGTTACTCCATGACGCTGGATTTGACTGTAAATTTGTCCCAGCGCAATCGATACATTATTAGGGAACGACTAGAGGATAACCCAAATGTCACATTTGCTTATTATGCAAGGTTGACGCCTTCAAAAATACTAGGTGAATGCAGAAAGCGCACCTGGATGAAATGAGCCATTTAGAAATGTACAAAGCATGCGCACGTACCCCTCAAACATCCATCTGCTACTGGCTCACCCCCCCGTTGGAAGTCCCGCCACCCGCACCCGAGGTTAAAACTTCCCGTCCTGTCCAGAACCCCGCTCCTTCCACCTGTTCTCAATGACAGCAAGCTGCTCCCCTTCCCTTATCCACTCCCTCAGCACATGCCGGGTCTCTTTAAGGTCAAGTGCCATATCTACTGCAGCACTTACGTCCTCCTTAGCCATTTAACCTGTGTACAACGGAGGTAACATTTTCTCCTTTGTCTCTTCTCTATGCGTTACGGACAATGTTTTTGGGGGTTGTGCCCCTCGCCCCATGCCCCGCTTTCTGCCTAGTTGGGTGGTGTTTAGGAACACATATGTCTTGTCACAAAACGAAAGAGAGCACAGTAGCTCCGCAATTAGGTGGGGTCACAAGGTGGGGTGCAAGGATTCTTCTCCAGACATTCAGGACTGTGACTCACTTAATCAGCCCGATGGTCTTATCACTGTTTCTCTTATAGAAAAACTAATTTGGAGACGAAAAGTGTTGGCGAGGAATAAAATCACAATCAAAAGGCCAACACAGAGCAATCGAGAAAAATAAACACTACGAGTGAGTGCACGTAAGAATCGATCAAAACAGCAATAGCAGTGATTGGCAGTCAGAGCCGACTCCAGGTGACCAGGCGACGCTCAGGGCCTGCTCGCAGCGCTTGCTGACCATGCTGAGCATCCCGCGCTCCGCAAGGACGCGCGTCGGAGAGGCCCGCGCACCCTGAGGCCGGCCTGCGGGCAGGAGAGTGAATTTGAATCATCGCGAAATGCGAGTTCTGAATACTATTAGTTTATGAATCTCAAATGTTCGTCGGATAGAGTGTTGCTGGGTAGTATCCTTCTGTTGAAGTAGAAATGAAAATCTGGGGAACTGCCTGCTCTCACCCGTGAGAAACTCAGGAAGTCCTGCATTTGTGGGTCAGTCTGCAGCCACCAGGAGGCTTCTCACAAATGTCCAGTGGGCCAGGCGCCGCCACCGTGAGCAATACCATTGGAGTGGAGAGGGCTGGGCTTAGGGGTGAGCCAGGTGGCTTGCTCACTAAGCAACCATTTGTTCAGGGTTTCCGTGTACAGGCTCTGCTAGGTGCATGAAGGATACAGCAGTAAAGGAGTCAGGAAAGGTCTCTGCCTGTGGATCTCAGGGACAGAGGCAGATGATGAGCCCTTGCTGTCCTATCAGTGAGGTTAAGTGCTATGAAATGAAAAAGTGGTGACAAGAGAGGACCTCTGCAGACCTAGGCAGTTCCCGTGTGAGCCGAGGCCCGAATGTCGAGGACGAATGTGTGAGGGAAGCCTCAGAGAAGCATGTTTGAAGCTGGCTTGACTCTGTCAGGTCAGGAAGTTCTTGGGCAGTTCAGGAAGGTCTCTAAACCTCATTTGGAGAACTCATCAGTAAAATAGGGGCCACAGCACTGATCTTCCAGAGTTGGGGTGAGGACCAAGCGTGACAATGTGTGCATGGCATGCAGTTGGGCCCCAGTCGATGTTGCTCTGGGAGAGGAAGGGAGAATTTCCATCCATAGAGGACAACACCCTCCTGCACTGAAACCTTGCCAGGATCCAGGTAACCATGCAATATGGTTTCGCTCCGAACCCCCATGCTAACCAGGTTGTGAGGTTCATCTCTACAGAACTTGCCATGCAAGCGAAGAGTATTTGGACAAGAATAACTATATGTATAAGAGAATTATCCAATTACGCCTCATTCCTCATAGCCCTCGGGAGTGCTGTCTGGACTGGCCCATCACCTCCCTATGGAGCTGCTACAGCCCAGGCTCCAGCGACCCCAAGCTCAATCTTAAGGACAAACCACTGGAGGACAGGAGGGCTTTTATGGTAGGTGTATCTGAAAGTCACAATGCTGCAAGAGGCAGTCCCTCCGCAATAACCTTGTAGTGTCCTAGGTACCAAATGTTCCATGCCACTGTGCATTTGATCACGCTCTCTTTTTCTGCATGGAGCTGTCTTTCTACCCACTCTGTCTCATCATGTCCTCCACACAAACTTTCAGGATTTCTCCAGTCTGGATGGAAACCCTAAGAACATTAGATGACTCCAAGCTTCACGGTTACTCTGTATCATGCTGCATAATACCCGTCATGGAGTAGATGCTTGCTAGACAGTGCCAGAAAGTGTTAATGACCCTTACAGGACATCATTTGGAAGTAATCTGTTTGTGTGTCCCAGCAACTCGGAACTCTTTTAAGGCAGTGGTAGTTACCCTTCCACCCAAGCTCAGAGCACAGGAAATATTTGCCAGGTGGGTCTGGGAAACTTGACTTTGCTGCCATTGAAGCCCTTTTTGAGCCACAGACAGAACCCATGCCAGAATGCAGCCCCCACCCTCAGAACCATCGGTTCCAGCAACAGCCAATGGCATGTGTGGTTCTCTGTTTTCAGCAACATGATTGGTCCAGAATTGATGATGGAGGAATCTGCTTCCCAATAACAAGAGTTAGGAGGTGGTCTTTTTTCCTTCCCACCCTCACTCATCTCTCCTGGGACTCATCCTTTCTTTAGAGATGCAGATTTGAAAAACAGAGAAAGTGTTTTTATGTGTGGGGACCTTGGTGTGAGACCTTCAGCACGAGTTCCTGAGGCTCTCCTACTCTCGCTAGCGTGGAACCTGCTTCTGGAAGCCTCTTCTGTTGGAAGCCCAGGATTTCTTTGGTACCTATTCCCTTTATTTGGTGGGAACTGGAGGCACTTCTTTCTCATTCAGACAGTTTGGTGGTTTTCTTTGATGAGAAATTCAACCTCACATCCTATCTAGGAGTGCCAATAAAGAAGCAAATAAACAATGAAGGAATGTTAGTGGAGGCACAGTCCTAGCAGAATTTTCTTTCCTCTTGCCAATCGGTGGCTAGAGGGACAAGGCCCTTCCTGTGGGAGACATCAGGCACAAAAAGAGTTTTTAGGAATGTCACATCTGCCAGTTGATTTGGTGACCTCACGAGGGTTGCTTCTGAGAGTTTATGAGAAGCCCGCAAAATCGCACCCATGCAGTAAAAGAAACGGATCTGAGTGTAGTGTCCTTAAGGGAGCAGGAAGCTCACACAAACAGCTTTCATTTTCCAAGAAAGAGTTCGGATGGGGATTAAGAGAGCAAAAGCAAGTCATCAAATTCAGCCTCTGCCACAGGAAGTGTCTATGCATCCTCATGTCCTGGAGGGTAAGATAGCATGATAGTTAAAAGCATGACCTCTCAATTCAGTGCGTCTGGGTTCAAATCCCAGCCCTCCCATTTCCTGCATAGCTTGGGGCAAACAACTTACCCTCCTTGAGCCTCAGTTTCCTCTTATGTAAAAGAATTACCTACCACCCAGGATTTGGAGGGTATTAAATGTAGAATCATTTCAGCCTCAAACACAAGGGCCATGTTTTATAGATATATCATTGCTAAAATATCATTTAGTCAACAATACTTATTGCGGGCAATAAGAGGACCGATAAGTACTAAGCAGCTCCAAGGTGCCAAGTGCTCTCACATCTAGCTTTTCATTTAATCAGCTCGGCAACCCAGTGAGTGGATGTTATTATCCTAATTGCACCGATGACAAAACCATGGCTGAGAGTCGGTGTGACCTGCCCAAGGCCACACAGCTCTTTTAAAATACTTCCTCCATAATTCTGAGGATTTGCTAGACCTGAGAACAATGGTAATTTTTACAGATTCATTTTTGAACATTCAATTTATAAGGTGATAATCTCCAACGTTGGCAAGGGATCAAGGAGAGTTGTCAGTTTCGTCACTGCCTGACCCTGAGGGCAGTTTGTGGGGGCCAAGGGACTGCTTTGACACTGAGGACTACAGAGATCTGGCCTCGAATCTCAACTCCCCCAAATGCCGGTTGTGCGACCTTTGCAAAGCAGCTGTCATCTCCGGGCCTCCAATGCCTCATCTGTAGATTTGAGATAATGGCACCTCCTTATTGGCTGGGCCTGAGCATTCAAGGCGAAGTTGAAGGCTCATGATAGGAACATCCCACTTCTTGGTTCACAAGCTTCCCAAACTTCTCTGAGCCGTCCTGCTTGGAGACAAAATCTGTTCAGTTCATAAAGGGCCTATGGACTAGGTTATGGATCGTCGTCCCCTTATTTTCTTAAGTGAAGAGAAAGGCAGCAGACCAGACCACCTGTTGTTTTAATAACCAGGCTCAATTACACTGTAAGTATTCTTGAAAAAGCCGACATTGGAATGCCTTCTAATTAAAATCCTTCTCTGTGGATTAAGGCCTAAGAAATACGATGATTTTATTATAACTCCTCCTAAATTTGGGGAACATATGTTTTCTTATCAGGAGAGTATTAACCCCTTGGAATTCTCATAGAAGGTGCCTGGAGGTAAGAAAAAAGCTAATCCGAAACTTCTAGAAAGCACAGGCTTTTGGGGCTTTCGTAATCCAAGACATTTGGGTCCATTGCTCCAATTCTGCCTGACGCTTTTCTTTCCTTAACTGTGCGTGTTCAGGGGCCCTCAGCTCGTGCCGATCTCAGGTCTCAGCAGCCGAAGAAGCAAACTGCTGGATTCGTACGAGGTGAGTGGCCAGCTATGGGGGAGCTGGGGAGTGGGAGGGGAGGAAGGGGAGTCTGTGAATAGGGCCTGCCCGGGCAGCAGGCCTTCTAACCAGTCTCTGCAGGCATCAACCATCTGTCGTCTTTCAAGACTTTCTTCAAGAGATGGGTGACTTCGATTTGGGCATCAGGGGACTTTGTTTCCTCCTGGGAAAAGCTAGGAAGGTACTTTGCTCAGCAGTGAGAACTTTTATCTCCACTGGCAATCCAGTGCATCTGAATTGGAGGTGGATTAGGAAGTGGATATGGGCTGCAGGGGCAAGCAAAGGACAGATGATGAATGCTGGCTAGGAGGTGTGGATTTTACGTAGGGCCAGGGAAGAGCCATAGATGGGTGTTTAGTGAGGGCACGGCACGAAGCATCCAGGCTGTGCTTTGGAAAGGTCATTTGACAGCTGGGTGAGGCCTGGTACTTGTTTTTAGAACATTAGCACACTTCTGATAGCCACCTCTTGATCAGTCCATGTAGAGGGTCACCTTTGACAGGGGCACACAATGGATAATTCACATCAATTAAATTAAATTCAAGAGTCTTAACTCTGTAGCTAGACAGACTCAGGTTTAAACCCTGGTTCTGCTGCTCCTTGGCTGTGTGGCCTTGGGTAAATCACCAAACCTCTCTGAGCCTTGGTTCTCATCTGTAGATTGAGAATAATACAAACCTGACTGGCATATTATTTTAGGAATTGGAGAAAAAGTATGCAATGCACCAAAACCGGAGCTTTTGTTACTACTACTATTATTATTCTTGTATCATTCTTATCATTATCCCAGATGCCATACGTTTACTGAGCACCTACTATGTGCCACACAGAGCCCTAGGCATGGGAGGCAGAGAAGTGTGACTCATGATCCCTACGTCAATTGAAATCACAGTCAGTGGCAGTGACATAGCCAGACAGAGGAACAAAGAGCAGTTCCCAGGCAATAGAGGGGAAGAGGCAAGTTATAGTGACTAGGGCAATCAAAGGAGGCTTCCTGGAGGAAGGGGCATTTGTTTTAATATACGTTTCATTATACTTTAAGTATGGTAAGGTAAACCTGTCAGGATATTATTGCCATTGAAAAGATTGTTATACTCATGGATCTCAAGGAGAGGAGGCACCATATAAAACTCATACAATCCAACACCAAAACCCCCCAAACAATCCAATTAAAAAGTGGGGAGAGGACCTGAACAGACACTTCTCCAAAAAGGACAGACAGATGGCCAATAGACATATGAAAAGATGCTCAATGTCACTAATCATTAGAGAAATGCAAATTAAAATCACATGAGATACCACCTCACACCTGTCAGGGTGGCTATCATCAAAAAATCAACAAAAAGCAAGTGTTGGTGAGGACATGGAGAATGGTGAGGATGCACACTGTTGGTGGGACTGCAAATTGGTGCAGCTGTTATGGAAAACAGTTTGGAGATTCCTCAAAAAATTAAAAAAAAACCAGATTCATAGGTATAGAGAAGAAATTGATGGTTGCCAGAGGTGGTGGGGAGCTGGGTGAAGAAGATGAATGAATGAAGAAGTACAAATTGGTAGTTACAAAACAGTCACCAGCATGAAAATTACAGCATAGAGAATACAGTCAGTAATGTTGTAACAACTGGGTACAGTTCCACGTGAGTCCTAGACAATCTGGGTGATCACTGCGTAAGTTGTATGAATGTCTAACCATTGTGCAGTACATTTGAAGCAAATGTAAAATAATATTGAATGTCAACTGCAAAAAAACTGCCAAAAAATGAGATCACTTGAAAAAATAACAAAAGAAAGGTCCCTCCATCAGTTTCTTCATCTATAGAATGAGGATGTTAATTTATTACCCCAAAGGGAGCAACTCAGGCTTCAGAGTCAGACCCAGGAGTGAATCCAGTTCTGCCACTCGGTACCGTGTACTGTGGACCAGGCGTTCCCTTCTCCATCTGAGTTTCCTCATGCAAACACTGGCGATATTATCACTGATCTCATCAGAGTTGCTGACGGGGTTTATAGGAGATAATAAATGCAAACCACTTAGCCCTGTGCCCCACACATAACAGGCACATATGTTTTTGAGCATTAAATTATGTGGTTTTCTCTTCTTCAATTAAAAGCAATTACAGGTGCAATTAAGAAAAACAAAACGCAAATTCTCTGAACTCAATTTACAAATGTGAGGAATCTTCTCTTCCTTTATTACTGACCTCTTCCCATTTACTGTATTTTATTTTCACAAGAGCATTTTATTACCTTTTAATTTCTACTAAAAAGAGGTAACTTAATTAACTACAAAAGAGAAGGAGGAGGGGCAAACGCCCTTGTGCCCATATTGGGGGTTCAGCTCCAAGGCTGTCCCTTGCCTGGGTGCTCAGTCCCTGCCTCTCCGGGGCCAGAAGGTCAAGATTCCAACCCCGATCCTAACAGAGTCTGGATCTGACCACGATGGCCAAATTCTCACTGTTTCCTTAAGGAAGCAGTTTGGGAAGTTTATATGGGTAGCATTTAAGACGATTGCACAAAGTATTCATGCCTACGTAATACACAGCAAACTGTCTGTGTCTCGTTCTATGAAGTAGGCTCAGTCACCCCCACTTCCTCGTGCAGCCGCTCTTCCTTGAGCTGGAGGAAAAGTCCCCTTCAGCAATCCTGGAAGAGAGAAAGGTGCTGGGCTCGCAGGGCTGCTGCTCCTGACTGACCACCATGAAACTCTGGGGTTCAAGTCGTGAGGCTGGTGGGGAACCCCCTTGAGGACCCTCTCTTGAGCTTTATTTCTCCCTGGCTGTGCTCTATGCCTCGTATACATTGATTTTCAGTTAATCATATAAACGAAATAGAGTGCCGACTTTGAGTCACTGTGGGTCACTGACTGCCTCCCACCTTCTCGTCGCATCACCTGACTGTCAGGCATGGTGCCGTGCCGGTTTCTAACAACTCGTTTCTGCGCTTGTCTGCCTACAGCTCTCAACTTACCCCATTCCTGCCCTATCAGAAGTTTCCCACGAGCAGGGACTGTGTTTTATTCGATATTAAGTTTCCAGTGCCTGCTGGAGCTTCTGGAACATAGTAGATTCTCGCTAAATGTCTGGGGAGTGAATGACCTGTGTCCAGGTTTTGGGGCTCAGGGGGTTCCCCTGGCACTCTTGGTCTAGTTGGACTTTCTTCTTGTTGCATTTCTTGTGAATTCTCCTGCTCAGTGCAGCCCCTCTGAATTGAAGACATTGCTGTTGTTGGGCTGGGCTGGGTTTGGGGTTCACTCTGTATGCTGCTTCTCCAGGGCCCTTGGACCCCCCATACAGCCTTTGGGCAAGTTCTGCTCTGCCCCCATGCCTGGACACAGACCCAAATCCTGGCTGTCTACATGTTGTGAGCATTCTCTGGGTTGTTTTTCAGGGTTCTCTGATGCCAGTGTGAGCACCTTAGCTCCCCAACAAGCCTCTAGTGTTGGGCACCATTTCTTTGGAGCCTCTGGCCTCCCCTTTCACCCTAGCTTCCAGCTGTCTTGTGCCAATGCTGCCCCTGAAGTAAACCCTACAGTGTTAAGAAAGCAGGACCCCCACCCAAAGCTTAGCTGCTGCTTTCTCCCCGACACTTTCATCCCCAGAGAGCCCCAGCTCGCACACTTCTCAGCCCCCAAACAGGAACACCTTTGGTGGAGTTGACGCTGGAGAGGTAGAGAAACCAGGTGATTTAAGAGCAGCTCTTCTGAAAGATAATTCTCCCAAGGGGGAATCATTAACTCAACCAACCAGGGTACTTGCTCTTGGATTTACAGGAACTCCTCTCTCTTATGTCCAATAAACATGAGAATTTTCCAGGCAATCTTCTTAAATTGGGACAAATGTATGATTAGTGCCAGACGGAGCCGCTATTCTCCAAGAATCTTTATTTTTACGGCTTTGAAAAGCATTTACAATGCAAGAGTACAGTTTGTCATGCACAGATTTCCAGTCTTTTCGTAAAGTTGGCTTATGAGTACTTTTCATGCTCCAGTAATGTAAATTCTTTAATCTATAGATCAGTTGTACTCAATTACAAAACTTGCCCTTTTTTCTTTTAAATTTAAATAAAAGGGCCCTGACTTCAGGTGAGAGTGCTGTAGGACTTTTCAGGTCACTAAAAGACATTCTACAGTTGGAACCACATTATCCTCTCGTTAGACAATATGGTACAAATCCACAGACTCCATCTAGTACATTGGAAACTCCAGAGTCCAGGTGTGTGAGGGTGGGGACAAATGTCCCTCATGCTGATGGGGCAGCATGATCCATCACAAACTATTAGAAAGTGACTAGCAAAAATGTATCTTGGGCTCGAAATGCTCATGTACTTTGGTCCAGGTAATACACTCCTGAGAAAGTAATCCATAATGCTGACAAAGACTTTTGCACAAAGACATTCAGAAATGCACACAAAAGGAAAAAGGAACCAAGTTAATGCCAGACAATCACACTGCCCTACCTGCAAAAATATGGTCAAACCCATTTGACCTTCTATGAGATGATGTTATGCAGCTGCTGAGGGGGTGGAGAGGTTTTATGATGTAGGACAATATATATGGCACATAAGAACTACCTTATGACCCAGCAATTCCACTTCTGGGTACTGATCTGAAGAAATCCAAAACACTAGTTCGGAAAGATATGTGCACCCCTATGTTCACTGTAGCACTATTTACAATAGCCAAGCAATGGAAGCACCCTAAGTACCCATCCATAGACGACTGGCTAAAGAAGTGGTACATATATACAAATGAAATATTACTCTGCCATAAAAAGAAACCTTGCCATTTGCAACAACATGAATGGACCCAGAGGGGATTATGCTAAGTGAAATAAATCAGAGAAAGACAAATAACATATGGTTTCACTTATACGTGGAATCTAAAAAAACAAATGAGCAAATAAAACAGAAACAAACTCCCTGATACAGAGAACAAAGTGATGGTGACCAGACGGTAGGACGGTTGGGGGGGTGCGTGAGAAAGGTGACAGGCATTAGGAAGTACATACCGCGAGTCAGAAAACCAGTCACGAGGATATACAGTACGGCACGGGGAGTGCATGATACTGTAATAACTGTGTGCGGTGTGAGATGGGTCATAGACTTATTGGGGTGCTCACTCTTGTAAGGTATGGAAATGTCAAACCTCTATAGTGTATACCTGAAACTAATGTAATTTGTGTGTCAACTATAATTGGAAAATAAATTAATTACAGAAAAAGAAGAACGAGTCCTCTCAGGATGTACTAGCTTCCGGAGGCCACAGACAGGTTTCCCACATTGACCCCCAGTCTGATGGGACAGCTGTGGACCCCACAGGCCTCCATTGTGCAGTGTGGGTGGGACTGCCAGTAGTGCACCCATCCTGTAGAAAACAGGATGGGGGAGCCTCAAAATATTAAAACAGAACCACCGTCTGGCCCAGCAACACGCTTCCGCTCAGGCCCACGTGCCCGCGTCTGCCGCCCCAGGCCGGAGCCTCGCCCTGTGCAGTCTGACCGCTGGACACCAGCCGCCTGGCCGTGGGCACGAACGTGCGTGCGCCTAAGGCCCCCAGGCCACGGGGGCTGAGGCTGGCGGGGCCCCACGGACGGTCGGGGAGAAGGGCCGTCCTGCGAAGGCCCACCTGGCTCCTTTGGGTCAGGTGAACTGCTGTCCTAGAATGATCTGTTCACCTGAGGGCCCTCACCCCCTAATGAGTTGTAATTTTAAGGGGACAGTGTCCTAGACCATAGGCCCAATCAAGGACATGCGTTAGGTGGGGCAGGGAGGGGGAGAGAACGCGTGTTGGGGCACCTCTAAGATGCCACATGCGCATTGTTTCATTCTACACTTGCTACCCTGTCACGGTAAGTTTCATTACCTCTTCATAGATAAGGTGACTGAAAGGTTAATTACGTCCCCTAAGGGCACAGAGGTGGTATCTCTTCTGGACAGTCTTCTGAGATGCCCTTTTGAAGCTGGTTACATGCCCTTTTGGAAAGTCCCAACCTGCTTGTCCTATCCTCCTCCTCCCTCCTGACATCTCAGTACCCTCTGGGATACACTGCCATGAATTTGAATTCCATCTCTGCCGTTTGCCAGCTGTGAGATTTTGGGCAAACCATTCAATTGCTTTTACCCTAAGTTTTCCTCATCTGTAAAATGGGCTAGAATTGCTCATTCCTGTCCTCCGTGCAGTGAACCTTGCTTTGGACTTTTCTGTTCCTTTGCCTTTGTCTGCATGTGTCCATCTGATGTCCCATCTCCTTTTGGGGCTACGCTAGTCACTCCAATAAACTACTTCTCACTAAGCTGTCAACAGACAATAATAGCTTTGTGCATTTGTCAGCGAGCTTTTTGTATAAAGGGTGAGATAGTAAATATTTAGTCTTTGAGAGCCATCTGGTCTCTATCGAAACTATTCAGCTCTATGGCTGTAGTGCAAAGGCAGCCATGAGATAATATGTAAATGGATGAGTATGGCTGTGTGCCAATAAAACTTTATTTATGGGTACTGAAATCTGAATTGTATATAATTTTCATGTGCCACAAAATATTATTCTTCTTTTGATTTTTTCCAACCATTTAAACTGTGGAAACCTTTTTTTTTTTTTTTTTTTTTTTTAGCTCACAGTTGTACAAAAACAGGTGGTCAACTATACTGGGGTGCCAAAGAAATATATACAATTTTAAGAGATGTTATCTATGTATTACTTTTCAAAGTTGAATTGAATCACAGTAGCAATGTGTAGTAGGATGTTGGTTCAAAAGATAGCATCAATCAAATGAATGCCAGCATCATCATGTGACAGGCAGGACAGTCAAAGAAAACGACAGAAGCACGGTGGTCATTCCAGCAGCGCGAGACCATACTGAAGTGGTGTTTGTAACTCAAGAACATTGTTAGAGTTTCCCCCATGTTCTCCTGGCTTAACACCCCTTGATTTCTATCTCTGGGGGACCTTAAAGGATGTGGTGTACCGTAGAAAACTGGCTACACTGGCGGTAGTTCGGGAAGGAATTGAAACAGCACGTGCAGCGATACAAGTGGACCGTTCCGTTAACATTGCTCAAGTAGTAGTTCGCCGTAATCAGAAGCGTCTCGAGGCTGATGGTAACCACTTTGGGCACCTCTTGTTATTGCAGAAGTCAAACATGACTTGTATTCATCTTTTGTTATTGGTAAACATTGAGTATTACAATTTTAATATAGTTTTATTTTCTTTCTTAGAATGCATATAGATTTTTTGGCACCCTCTGTATTTCACACGTGCCTATGCTTTGCTGACCCCTGGCTTACTTAAGAGTGACTCCTGCAAGAGGCATTTGCATTTTAAGGGCTAATGCTTTAGAATAAATGTTGGTCTGCTAATGATGGAATCTTGGACACCCTGTCAGGATGGTGGAGGAGCCATTGTTTCCTCTGTCTTTCTGGCCATGTCTTAATGCATCAGCCTGCAGTAAGGGTGACATACTCTGATGGACATGGCTCCACCTTTGGGCCTGGCTCAATTGTTACTCTAAGCAACTCTGAGCATCTTTCTGGGCTTATCACCCTCTGATTCAAAACCGATGCCTTTCATGTAGTAAAACCTCAGTCAGCCCTTCAGTGTAGCTGATCAATAATTGATCTGACTTTTGGAAAGGGCAGGGTGAAGCTGGTTGACCCTTAGGGTCCGGGCTTTTCCTCCTTGGAAGGGAGGTGGGCAGGTGGACAGCTGGAGAGTGGACATGTGACAAGGCTTCGCAGAGGTCTTTTCTACCCCAGACATGTCTGGCTGCCAACCTGTCCCCTTGCTAACTGAGTCTTACGGGATTAGCCTGAAAAATCGAACCTCCTTTGCTGCCCAGTACTTTGAACTGGTTTTGCAGAAAGTACATGACTTTAGATGCTTTCCCAGGAGATTCCCCTTAAAAGTGCACTGAGGAGGAATCACCCTTTCCAGCTCGTCTCCCTGCCCTAATTTCTGCATCCCAGCTGCCATCTGTGGGATTGGCCAAGGAGCCCTTCTTCGCCCAAGAGCTCCCTCTTCCCTGCTGAGGCACGACAGCATCTGGGCTCCCCACTCCATCTGGGGTAGCACAGGAGGCCCTCCCTCTGTGCTCTGGTCCCCACTGGCCCATCCAGTCTTCTCTCTGTGCTCTGGCCACGTCGTGCCCACCTTCCTGATGTTTGCTCCCTAGTCTGAAACATCCTTCTTCTCCAGGTGAAAACTGCTACCCATCAAGATTTGGCCCAGCTGCACCTCCTTGAGGATGCTTGCAAGGTTAAATGGCTCTCCTTTGTGTCCCCACGGCTCCCTCCAGCGGAGCCTCTGTCCTCAGCACTGCCATCATCTCTTTCTGTACTATGAGCCCTGGTAGGTCTGGTCGGTCTCGGTATCTGAAGCCTTCAGCACACAGTGGGCCTTCAGAGCCTGGAGAATTACTCAAACCCAAAAGAACAGAGAGGAAGTGGTTCAAGTGTATGACTGCATCTCCTCTTCCTTCTTTTAAATAAGACACCTTACTATGAAGATAAAAGGAATAGGAGTCCCTGGGAACGGGCAGTACGCAGGGACCTGGTGTGGGCCGGGTGTGACCGACCGCTGTGGGAGCTTCTCAGGGAGACGGCGGGCATGGAGGTGGGGTTCCGCAGGGGCTTGAGTCTGGCGAGCTCATTCTTGACACAGGCCCCTTGGATCCAGTATGACTGGATGTCCAGTCAGCCACCAGGAAACTCTGCCGTGGCTCTCTTTAAAGGGGAATTGTTTACATAAGGGGGCAGAGAAATACTGAATTTGGGGTCTAGACTGGCAGGGGCAGATAATAAATACAAAATCTGACTTGGGGAATATACTAGTGTTGTGGAGGCAATATACAAGGGGAAATACGAGGTGTAATAAAAAAATATGGTGACAATGGGTGCTGCTGCCACTGCATGCCATCCAACAGAAAGTCAGGGGCCTTCGGTGCAGGAAGTGCTGTGTCGAACCTTCGTAACAGTGTGTGACAAGTTTCGGCTCGTTCGGGGCCGTCAGTCGGTGGTGAGCTCCGGTTGAGAGAAGGTGTGTTTTAAAGTGTGCCGTAAATCATGGATCACTAACAATGCATTAACATATATTTCTGTTAAATAAAAACATTACGGTGTCCTCATCCACTTCATTCACTGGATCTGGCACTGAGTGACTTCTGGCCCTTCCCCAAAGTCAAAATGACCGTGAAACATAAATGTTTTGAATCAATTCAGGACATCGAGGCAGCCACGCCAGTGCAGCCACGCCAGTGCAGCCACGCCAGTGCAGCCACGCCAGGGACTCCCAGACCTGCTTCAGAAAGTGGCGAGATCGAAGGGATTGTGTTCTAAGCGAGAGGAGTATTCTGAGGGGGATTATTGCCAATGCGTCTTTTACTATAATTAATTTTTTTAAATGTAAACATTCACCGTATTTTTTGATCACACCTCGTATACTAAGTGTTGTGAAGGCAATGTTTTCAGCTTAAAACATAGAAAAAGATGGGCCAAGAGATTATGAAGAACAACAAAGAAAGGCATAAAGAAGGGATGTGCAATGTAACATAACGTAATAAAACAGAACATAAACACAAACAAAAACCCTAACTAGCAACTGAATTACAAATGATGCTCTAGGATACAGTCCGTGGCCCCGTAAGGAGGGGTCAGCAGGGTTATCTCTGAAGGGGTTCCCTGCTATTATTGCTGCCATCGCCCCGGTAGCATCCAAGGGGACATTGTCCTCCGTGGTGCTTTGAGCCCTGAGGAGGCGGAGCTTCCCGAAGGATGGTCCCCCCAGCACGCGCAGGCCCAGGCTCGGGTATTTATAAGGGCTTGGAGAGAGGGAGACAGACACTACGAAGACTGCAGATGCTGACGGCCTCTCACGGTGAGGGGCGGCCTGCTCCGTCTGCAAGGATTCCCAGGGAAGCGCGCTCACTCCAGTGTGCCCCTCAAAGCTGGGAGAGGGGGCGAGAGAAGAAGCACATGCCTGGGACCAGAGGCCGTTTGCTTGTCCCCGAAGAAAGGCACACTTCCAGCTACAAGCCTGCAGCCCTGGCTGGGCGGAGAGGAGAGAACGAGCCCCAGGATGGGCTGGTCAGAGACAAGGGCTGCCCAGGCGGAGGAACAGAGTGGACTTGGGGGTTGGGGGGAGAGAAACTTCTCCAGGTCTGGGGGCCGGAACGGGAACGGCAGGAAGGCACGTTGACGCTGATACACCTATCTGACAGCCGGAGGGCCTGTCTGTGATCGGAAAGCCGGCGGGGAGGGTGCTGGGAGAGGGCTGGGTGGCTGACCACGGGGGCTAAGCTGGGGTGGGGGGAGCAGTGCAGAATCTGGAGTCACTTCTGCCACCAAAGGCTGGCTAACTTAGGTGGGAGCCCCCGTCAGTGCTGAACTCCGTTGTTACCCATCCTTAAAGCACTCGCCTGACACGGTGAACTGGCCCAGGGAGTTGCTGCTCCCCTGCTTCTCTGTTCTGAGGAAAGCTGCGTCGTCCACCAAGGTCTCACCCACCATTTATCTGTCCCTTCGACACTTGCCAATCACCTGCTCGCGCCTGGCCCTTGCTCGGCACCAGAGACACAGCAGCAAATGGGCATCGTCTCTGCCTTCAGGAGCCGCAAATAGTGCCGGGCACCAGAGCGGGTTGGGGGGGGGGCCCACAGCCCTGCACAGAACGTGATTAAAATGTGCTTTTTCTGTACATTTAACACTGAAACGAGTAGCAGCTCTGTTAGCAGATTGCATTTAAATGTAGGTACAAAGATGTGATCCCAAATCATCGGTGCCTCATTTATCAAAGACAAAAACCATTGACACCTTTCTCCAGATGTGGCTTTGTTTTGCTTTTTAACTTTCCATGCTTAGAAAAATTTTATATTCTTTCCAGGCTTTTTCTTAAAAGCTAGGCTTTCAATGAGCCAGTCCTTGTATGTTAAAATAAAACAAGGTGAGTGCTTTACTCAGATAGCTTTTCTTTCATTCATTCATTCATTCATTCATTCAATGACTATTTCGCGAGCATCCGCCAGTGGGGCCAGACTTGTGCTAAGCCTGAAGCATTGGTGATGAACCAGACAGACAGAATCCTGCCCTTGGGTGCAGGCCAGTGAATTATCCCCAACCAGAGCTCAGGTTCCCTGGGGTTGGAACACACGGCTTCCCACTCTGGCTTGTCCCCTTTCTCTGTTTCTTGCTTAATTCTAACTAGACGGACACCAAGTTGTCTCTACTTTGTTCTTTGTGTCTCATCGGTCTTACATGTGGCACCTCTACTGAGCATTTCCTCTTCTCTGCTTTGTTCAAAGGTAGATGACCACAGCTCTGCCCAGTGTTGGCTTTAATTGCCCCTTCCCATCATTGTCGTTGGAAGTTAAGGGGGACCATTTACACAGGGAGGAGCACTTTGTGAGCTGTCTTCTCAGGGCGGTTACCCCAGGTGTCCTTGCTTTGCACCATGAGGTCCTGTCAATCTGGCCCTGATGAAGTGGATTAGGAATAAATGCCTATCTGAAAGGCAGACATTCAGAGTCTGACCAGTGACCTACGTGGTGGCCTGGTATCAGTCTGCCCATAGGGATGTGAGTGACTATCACAGCTAATCATATCCTCTCTAGGGCAATTTGAGAATGAAAGACAGAGAGAGAAAGAGTGAGTGAGAGAGAGGAAGAGGAAGAGGAAGTGGTAGAATGTCACAAGGGGTTTGAAGCTTAAAGATACACCAAGAGAAGGCAGGAAACAAGACAGAAGATGGAGGACTCCATGCTGTCACCATTGGAATTACCGATGTCACCATTGGAACTACTGATGTCACCACCGGAACTACTGGTATCACCACCGGAACTACTGGTGTCACCACTGAAACTACCGATGTCACCACTGAAACTACTGGTGCACCATTGAAACTACTGATGTCACCACTGAAACTACTGATGTCACCACCAAAACTACCAACGTCATCACCAGCGCTATTGTTATTCCATAAGTCGTCCAATTCTCTGTGAGATGCATCTATGCAGCTGGCCTGGCCTCCTTGCTTCCCCTTCCTGAGCGATAGACCTTCACCATCTGACAATAACCTGAACCTTTGTTCTGTCTGCATCCTAAAGGTCCTAAATTAGCACAGAAATCCACCTCCAGCTAAAGCCCTTGCTTCTCCATTCCCAGAGCCAGCATTTTAGAAACCCTGTAACCCAGAGACTGGATTCTGGATCTCTAACCTCTGCCTGAATGCCTTCTCTGCAAGCCCAAGGACCATGACAACCTTCCCTGGTGTTGGGTGATGATGCAACACTTGAAATGCACTGGCTAGACTCAGCGTCCTTCGATAAAGTGAACAGTCTTGCTGGGCATTTCTGCTGAGCACAGTGGATAATTACTATTGATTCCAAGATGTCATGGGATCTGAGAAAGGGCACTGTGGACAAACTGGGCACATGCCGTTAGGCGAGTTGCCTCAGACATTCTCAGCTGTAAAATGAGGATCCTATATCCCCCAGAAGATGTGAGAATAAACGAATTACTCTATTTTTTGCAGCAGAGTGACTGTGCTTTAAAACTTTCTCTAGCTCTGCATTGTGATGATCTGAGGCTAGGTCTAGCACCTTCTATACACCCGGCCAAGCTGCCTTCACTCTACCGGACAGACAAGAGCAGGCCCACCTTGCCAGCCGGGCTTGCACACTGGCTTCACGTCCACCTGCACCAGGGTGTCCTGAGCAGCAGGCTTCTGTCCACAGTCGTAGGCGGTCACCAGGATCTCGTACTGGTGCTGCTTGTCGTAGCTCAGCTTCTCCGTGTTCCTGATGTTGCCTGAGGACACAGAGATATTCAAAATCGTTTCAGATCAAGTTAACCATACAACAGTTCTTCTAAATCCCTTCTCCACTCCTCTAACCATCACCAAAATGAAATGACCCCCCCACCCATCTCTTTGTAAAAACAAGGGCACACGGAGGCATAGCTTCCACTTTTGGTGGCCTGTGCCTTGGTGGCAGATTCCCAGTATTCACTGGCTGCAGGACCAGGCTGCTAGGGAATTCCAAGCACACCTTCAGAATCTAGCTAGTTTGTATTCATAAGTAATGGACTATTGGAAAAACTCCCTTTTAGAGTGCACCCACGTGGCTGCATCCCTGGTGGAAGGTGCGTTGAGCTCATCGGCCATGAAATCTCTGGGAAGAAGACAGAATTCAGAAATGTCCTGACACACATTTTTTAACATCTGGGCTCATCGCCAGGCATGTTCACTGCCTCTTCTCACATTATTTTGCTACCAAATAGGAAGTAAAATCAATAAGAAAATGTGTGACCTCCCTTCCAAAAGCCACACAGAATCACAGAGGTTTTGCCCCGGTGGCTAAGACATTTTCCTTCTCCAAGAGAGACCAAGCCTTTTTATGTTTTGAGTCACTTCTGTGTTTTTATTCCTGTAGGTTCGATATTATGACTCAGAAATAAATATTTGATCATTAATGAGCAAAACTTTAATTGACTATTTTTGATGAAATGCAATTTTGGTTCCAAGAAACTAATAACGACCTCACGCGCATTTTGTATTTTTTTAGTTTTTGATTCCAGGAGATTAAAGTCTTCCTTTGCTGAGAGCAATTTCATTCTTGCTTTCTTTCTGATGGTGGAGCTGACAGCAAATTAGAACTGAAACGTTATCATTATCCTCCACCAGAAGTGAAATTAAGAAAATGGAAATTAAAAAATAAGAAACCAAGTGAGCAAATAAACACATTTGGAATAGCTGACTCAGGCACATTTTTTTTTTTTTTATATTTCATCCAAACTATCTGATGAACGTTTTTGCATCCTAACTGATGCATCTTGTTCATGTGAATGGAGACAAGGAGGGACTCGGGCAAGAAGGCGTGGAAAATGAGAAAAGTCACATAATGTTTTAAAGATTGAAAAATGGATCCAGCCATCGCCCAATATTAGATGAACAGGACTCAGTATGAGGCCATGAGCAGGTGCTACAAATGGGAGCACACGTGAGAGTGGGGGTGGGGGCAGTGGAGTGGACCCGAGCAGGAAGCAGCAGCATCTGTCCTGCTGTCAGCTCTGGACTGGTTCTAAGAAGGCAACTGCATCCATGGATTGGAAGTGAGGTTTACTTTAACAAGACCGGTCAAAAATCTCTGAATAAAAACGGCTTTGATGTGTTTTTGGCCTGGTGGCTGGTGTCCAGAATCCCTTTCATTGCTTCCCCAAATATGTGTTTCAGTCTCAGCGTAAGGCCTGTGTGGGTCTGGGACAGCTCGGCAGTGGGCTGGGAACTCTCCCTACGGGCTCTGTTAACAAACTAGTTTGTGGTTATAGTCCTCACAGGGGAGGAATTCACTCAGGTGGAGGCACTGGAATATAACCACGGGAAGGAGCTTTCAGCAGCACCAAATTGAATTCTCAACAAAAAGTTTTAACTTTCTCTTTCTTTAAAGTGAAATGGCTCTCAAAAGATACTCGGGTTTACAATCCATGTGACATTAAGCAGACCAAACACTATTGATGGTGGGAGAAGAACAAGCAGCCGAGCCGGCCATCCTTGGCTCAGTTTGTTGCAGCTGCTCTTCCGTAACTGTCCTAATGAAACTGGGAAGCTCATTTGCTTTCTCCAGCGCCGCCACCTTCACACCTGCGAGAATGGGTTTCAGAGCCCAGAATTTGCAGCATGAGGTCAAAAGTGGGAATGTGAAATTAGGACTATTGTGTGGGGGAGGGATACAGTAGACGCCCAGTTAACTGGCACCCGTGCAGGATAAATGTAGTATTATTTCTTCGATATTTTTTGCCAGGTGCTTGAGAGCGTGGGGTGCTTGAGTTCTGGTAGACGACCGTACTGGATAAGACATGCATTTAACTTTCTCCTGATCACTCAGGAGAGGCCATCCACTTTGCTCCTCTTACAGTCATATTTTTTCCCCTCTCATTTGACTGATTTCGCCTGTGGTAGTTAGTGCCTTCTCGGGAGACCTGAGTCCACAGTAGATGCAGATGAGTAGCTGCCCCTCGGCCTATTCCCCTGTCCAGAGGAAACTAACTCTTAAAGAGCAATCAGTATCTACCGTCCATACTGGTGAAGGCAATTTTTTAAAAACGCAGGTGGGGCGGGGGAAGTGGGGTGCAATGAGACAAGCCCAGGGACCTGCACACTCCTTCTGATGGAACTGAAACCAGAACAATGCTTTTGGAAAGCTATACAGGCCAGTAACTTTGCAATTATTCATGCCTTTGGGGCATGAGATTCTACTCCTTAAAATTGATTCCAGAAATGATAAAAATTGCAGATATTTATTGCAAAAAAATTGCAAATACAGGTATGCATGTGATCCTCTAAGCATCGTTTATTTCATTGAAAAGTAGTAAAGAAACTGCATGTCTGATAGTAGGGGAAGAGCTAAGAGTCTGTGAATGAGATAGAATGTGATTCAGCTCTAAAAGTGGTAATTATGAAGCATTTTAAGGATGGAAAAAAATTCGTGTAATTGAATGTTAAGCCTTATGCTGTGACGTTTGGATAGATCCGAGTAACTATTTCCATCCACTGACTGTGGTGTTGGAGTTTACCCCACGAGTTCAAAAAACCATCTCCCTCTACTACATGCACAATTTTTCTATATTTTTATGTTTTTCAAGAATGAATAACAATAGAAAATTTCATACATTAATGTAATCATTTATTTTAATAAAATGTACAACTTTAACTGTATTTACTTAAAAATGTAAATACTATCATTATTGTAAAATTATTATTCAGTGTGAAACTGTTTCAAGAACTTTTCTCCATTCACAAGATTTTTAAATATGTTTTCCTGTGGCTTGCACTATTGACAACAAAGATGTTTAGTATGCCATATTGTGTAACATTTTGTAATAAATTTTTTATGTCATCAATGCCACGAGAGTCTAATTTACATATACTTAAGTCTAATTGATGTCACTTACTATGTTTTGAGTATTTTTTTGCTAAACTTGAATATAGTAGTAAATTTATTACCATAAAACAAAAATTTTAAATAAAAATAATGTCTTATATATACAAAGTAGCTCAAAATGTTATTATTAAATGCATAAAATAGTCAAAATATTAACTTTATTTTTTGTGGCTTTTTGACACATTTTGAAAAAAACAGTTGAAGTCATCGCAGTGAAAGGGTTAAGTGAAAAAAGGCCACTACACTCCAGGGAACCCCAAAAAAGGGAAGATTAAGGAAAGCAAGAACCAGTGTGGCTGAATATTTGTTTAAAAACGTCATAGAAAAACGACTGGTAAAATCCCAATAGTAGTTTGTTATCTTTGGTGGGATTATAGGTGATTTATTTCCTTCTTCGTAGTTTCCTATGCTTTCCAATTCCTCACAAAAGGGCATGCGTTGACTTTTCAATTGCAGCAGAAAAAAGTGTTTTCCTTTACTTTAAGAATGAGCAGCCTCTAGGACACACTTTGCTTGGAGGTGCCAGAGCCCCATGACTCACCAGGCAGCCCGCTGACAGAGACTCAGCTGAGGGCGTGAAGACTAAACAATCCCTGCCTGGTGGTGACGGGGTGTCATTGAGACTCCAGCAGGCATTCTCAGACATGGTGGAGAGCTTGGCTTATGTCAACACTCCGATGAGCGCCTTGTGTGCGATACAGCCACCCCCTTACACAGCAAGGTATTTAATTTCCATTTTACTGAAGAGAATCTGAGGCAAGACCTAAGTAACTTGTCAAAGATCTCTCTCCCTCTCTCTCTCTCTCTATCTCTCTCTCTCTCTCATACACACACACACAAATGCATGGAGTAATGGATGTAGGATTCAGACACAACTGCGTGGTTTTGAACTTAAACTGTGTGGTTTTGCCATGCAGCCCTATGAAATTCACTGAGGACAATGGTAACATCACTGGTGGAAAGAGGCCTTGGGACCAACACTCAGGAGATGTGGGCTCTGGTCCCAACTCTGCCACCAACGTGACAGGTGCTGGTAGGTAAGCTCTTTGTGCTTTGGACTCAGTTTTTCCATCTGTTAAATGGAAATGAGGATCTAGATCTTACCGATTGCAGAGGGACCAGCCAAGTGCCAGATTTTGGGGACCTGGAAACCATCTGAAATAGCTCAGAGTTACCTGCTCATAATTTCAGCCTGGAAATCCATGGGGAGTGAATAACCTTTATGGGTCAACAACCCAGGTGAATATCTAAGAATCATGGCACCATGGATCAAGCATCCCCTGTGTGCCAGGTACCCTGGGAGCATTATCCTTGGCTACTGGCTTCCCTGAGGCCTCACAACCCCACAGTGAGGCAGGGCTGTTACTGCTGAGATTTCACAGGGGAAGGAAGCCAAGGACCTCTGCTGGAAGAGGCTGAGACTTGAGTTAAGACAGGTCAGGGTGACTCAATGTTATGTCTTCAATCCTCTTTGCTGCCCTACTTTCCTTCTTTCCCCTGCAAGTATGAAGCCTGGCAGGTTGGAGGGCCAGGAGCCATCTACTTGAAGCCATGGGGCCTCAATGAGTGGGCCCCAAACTCAGCAGCACTTTCTGTGATGTGCATGCAAAAAACTTCTTCAAGGAGCCTGTGAGGTCGCAGGGAGAAGTGATGGATAAGGGCCAACTGGGAAGCTCATTAGAATGGGAGCCGCTCCTGGGCCGGCCCCTAGGTCCTGCCTTCATTACTTGAAGTGCTTTTGTAAACCCCACAGTCGAGGGCCTACACTCCCCGGGAGGGCCCACTCTCCTCTTCATCTTATGTTGTAAAGTGTAAACCAACTTAGGAGGCAGAGGCCTGGCCAAGAACCATTACTCACTTTTAATGAGACAGCCAGGGAAATAAATTGGCATATGTTAGCGAAATGGCTCATCAAGGTAAGTAATTATCTCCGTGACTGGGGCCATGTACCCTCTGATGAAAGAATTTGCATCTCGTCTCTCATTGGGTCGGGGCTCTCCAGAACGAAGACAGGAGGTCAAGGAGAGCTTGACCTCGCATCACAGATACCGCCATGTCTAGTCTAGTCTTGCTCTGCACCAGGGACTTGTCACTCTTCAAACTCCAAAGCCTTTGTGGACGTAGAGGGGAACAGAGAAATGCAAAGCAGTTGTTTAATATTTTATGGAGTGGGAGCGTGTGTACGTGTGTGCGTGCATTTGTGTGTGTGTGTGTGTGTGTGTGTGGTCTGTAGGAAAAGCTATTGGAGAGCAGCTGTGACTACTCTACTAGCTGAAATTACCTATTTCTTTGTCCTGAACCAAACTTTAATTGAAAAGTCCAGCATTTCCTCCTTTACTTTCTTGGGGACTGATATTGTGTCTTACACGGTTACCATCTATGGATGTCCAGGTGTTTAACTGTCATTTCCAGGTGTCTTAGCATTTTATAAGGGAACTGCCTTATAACACTTTGTCTGTGTTGGGAATATTGGTTTTGCCTTACAGGACAGATGACAAACGACTATAGGTCAGGGATGAGGGCTTTTCTTTGGCTTCCATCCTCTCCAGAATCTGCTGCAGTTTTCAGGATGTACAAGGCAGTGCCATAGGGTAAGTTTCTCACTGGTCTCAATGTCAGGAAGTGCTGGAAGCACTGCAGACTTTCCCTCCAGGCACTGGCTACCAGGGGGCTCAGAACTAATTCATTCATTGCCCAACCCTGGTTCGTGGCATGCCTTGTGCACCAACCTCACCCTCGATGCCACCTGACTTTTGACTTCTCTTTTCCCTACATGATGAGCTCCTCGTGGGTAGGACCATGTCTGTTTTGAGTTCCACTCGATTTCCATTCTCAGTTCTCATGACTGCACCTGACGCTCAATGAATATTTACAGAATGGTGAACTTCAGACTTTGCAGCTATTGTGTCTTTGTGAAGTGGGATAATATATATGTGCCCACACACTCATACTAATAATTAAACAATATATTGGGAAGTTAATTATCATCTGATTAATATCAAGTTATTGAAAATGACAGTTTAAATGGGCTGAGCTGATTGGGTCTCTGGCTGTGGTGTTTAGACTAAAATGAATTTTAAATTAGTGGTGACAGAAATACCCAAGTGGCTTTATTGGGACTCTTTTTAGTTCAGTAAGTTCAGTGTGGGACTGGGGTGCGGTGGGAAGGCCCTTCCATCCTTCATTCTCACTAGGGTGGAAATTCTCAAAGGTCATTGACAAGAGCTTTAACGATCCCTGAGAGGCTCTACAGCTTAGAAGGTGTTTCAGAAACGTCCGCCTCCTCCTTCAGCGTCTCTTTGGGAGCAGGAAGCGATCGTTGTGTGGGAGTAATGTTACAACTGGTTATGTAGGAAAGGGACTCAGATGTGGCCAAGTTAACGGCAGTGCTCACGGCTGGATGACAACTGGAAAATCCTCTAGAGAACCAAGCTGTCTTCAGCATCCAGATGGGTGGCACTGTGAGCTCACAGGCTGTATTTACTGAAGAGGTTTCTGAGGTGTCTTGTGGGTGTTTTACAGGCCGGGCTGCTCGTAATGTTAGAGCATCCCCTCTAGGGTGGGATTGAGTTCTGGGGAGCAGAGCCTAGATCAGACAGGGCCATGGAGGCATCATCTGCCAAGTGCATTCAGGCCCCCACTTGGCCTTCAGAATGGGGGGTGGAGTTGTTTCCCTGGCCCCCACTGGGGACTTCTCAGGACACTCACCATTTCTGTCGATTGCAAAAGGCACGTCAGTGGTGACAATTTCGTAGTTGCAGATCTGACTGTACTGGGGGGAGCAGTCCTCGTCGATGGCCTCCACCTGCAGGATGCTGTCGTAGATCCTGCCCTCGGTCACGACGGCCTTGTAGGCTGGCTCTTTGAAGGTGGGAGCAAACTCGTTGACATCCTTCACCTGGATATGGACCACAGCCCTAGAGCCACACACAGGAGAGAAGAGAGGGTGGGGAAGGAAGCATCGCACCATCCTCCCACACCTCCCGCGGGCACTCAGGTTCCAAGGGCGAGAGAATGGACCAACCATGAGCCAGATGGGGTGGCCGTCGTCTGCGTGTCCTGTCCTCCTTCCCGTGAGAGACCCTTGGACCTGCTCTTGTCCTGAGCCCCTGTGATGAGTCTGCCCCAGACAGACTCTTCCCTGTTCTTTGACCTTCCTGTCACTCACTCTCCCCTAGTCCTTCCTTCACCTGTCCACTCACTCCTTCATTCAGTGAGAACCGCTCTCACTCGATGGTAGCCTCTGAGCCACACTCTGTAAGGGAGAGACTTTCAGAGTGAAAAGGGCTGTGACAGAGAGAAGCACGTGCCATGGCAGGAACCCAGGGAACGATCCCAATTAGGTCTGCAGGGCTCAGGGAAGGCTTCCCGGGAGAAGTGACACCTGAGCCCAGTTCCAACAGGGGACCAGGACCGTCTTCAAGTGCAGCAGAGGGGCAGAGATTCTAGGTAGGCAGACCACATGTCCCCTTTGAAATGGGACAGAAAACAACGGTCCTGTCCTGATTCAAACGGCGCGTATAGTCAGCCTCGTCTCACTGGGCAAATTCAAGGTGTCAGCAGGTAGACCAGATGTACCATTTGAAACGGGGGAGTAGCTGTGGTCAGCCTAGACTCTGGGTGTCGAAAGCGGCCAGTGCTGCAGCTGCAGCAGTAGAGCAGGCTTCAGCAGCACAGTGTGGCCCCTGGGTACACGTATCAGAAGAACAGTGTGCGCACAGGGACAGCTGGGCCAGCGTGGGAGGCGGCTACTCACTTGTGCGACTTCTTCCAGGCGGTCTCCCGGGGCCCGGCGCCACAGTCGTAGGCCTGGATGATGAAGGTGTACTCCTTCTGCAGCTCACAGTCGATGGCGCTCTTGGCGCGGAGCCGGCCCTCTCCCGATGTCTTATTGAGCACCACGGCCTCGAAGGGCAGCTCTTGGCCATGGATCTTGAATGCACAAATTTCCCCTGTGGAAGGATGACAGCCAGTGAGTGGGGACCCTGAGGACTGCCGGCCTGAAGATGCTGCTTCTGTTGGGCCAGATGGGCAAATGCAATGCCTCCAGACCAGTTCCTCCACCCCGAGAACCAGCAAACCAGCAGAGGCCTCCAGAGACCCAGGCCAACGTGTCATCTCATGGGCAGTAAAAGTGAAGTGCTTCACGCGTGCAAAGGTCACCCAGCAAGTGCATCCGGCAGAAGAAGGTGGCGGTGGTGGGGACTCATGTGCTGGGGAGCTGGCTGAGGATCTGGTGTCCTACTTTTCCTAGCGCGTTTCCTGCCTGCTCTATGCTCACTCTGAAATTTAGAAATTTGTCCACAGTCAAAGGACAGCGGACTGCAGAGGAAAGGAGAGACAGGCCAAGGCGCTCAGTCTTCTGTCCCATGACAATATCCTTGTTACCTGAAAGAGTACAGCAGCAGAGCACCCCAGGGAACTTGTAAAACATACAGAGGCCCAGGTTACCCCCAGGCCTCTTGAGTCAGAATCTGCATTTTAACAGGGTCCCCAGGTGATCGGGGGGCTTACTAAACACGAGCCACACTGCTGTCCTCTGCCTTTTACTCGTGGTTCGATCACCCCATGTTGCTGCCAGCACAGTCCCCTCCGCTCCCCTTTCTGTCTCTCCATCCACCACTCCCCTGTGGGGAGCAGGACACCACGGGCCAGCGTTGCAATTTTCTCTTGAAACAGTAGGGGTGAGTCTACGTGAGTTCCAGAATCCCCGAGGAGCCTGAGCAGCTAACCAAGTTCTTAAAGGGCTGAGCGTGTTGTGAAAGTAATGCTTTTCTCCCCTCAGCTGGGTTAATGTGTATTGCAGCAATTTCTCTGCATTAAAATGATAGGGCCGTGAAAATACCTTCCTTGTCTCAAATGATGGATAGTCATTTCTTGAACCCCGACTCTAAGTCAGCCCTAGAGTGTGCGCTTTGGGAAGTGCTGGAACGCTGAAACGTGTTCTCTTCCCACATGGAGGGAGTTGACAGGCTCGTTGGGGAGACGATGTCTAGATGTCCAGACAGACCAGAGTGCACACGGGTGTGTGAGCGCCACGTGGTGCGGGCGGCGAGGTCAGCTGTAGGGTGCCGCGGTGTAAAATGGCCTTAGAGCCCAGAGGTCTGGATTCACATTCCAGGTTTGCCACTTACTCTCTGATTTAGTCAAATTATATTGATTCTCTGGGTCTCAATTGTGTCCACTGTAAGATGGCCCAGGAGATAGTGTTGCAGGGAGTGTCCCTACCCTGAGATGCCCCCACCTTGGCCTGACATTGACCCCGCTGCACTGCTGGGACCAGACCGAGGTGCCTAAGGTGCATAGTTTAAAGGGCCCCCACTGTCAGGGTGACCAGGCACCAAAACGACGCTGTGAAAAGGCATGACAGGACTGCATGCCTGCTCTGTCCTGGGCACCCAGCTTTGTCCTCCACCTAGGTGACCTCGTTCCCTCTTCACAACAAACGTGCAAGGCAGACGTTTGATATCAATTCACACAAATTAAAAAAAATATCAGAGAGGTTATTACTTGGGCAGGTCACAGAACGAAGCAGGTGTAAAACCCAGACACGGCTGACTCCGACGCCCACGTGCTGTTGCTTCCCGCCACGTTCCCGTGCAGTCCCCCCACTTCTCAGGGACCTCCACGGGCCTTGCTTCCGGTAACATTCTACATTCCCATTCAAGCCTCATTGAGGAGAGAAATTCCCCCTTTTACACAAAGGAAGCATGTCCTGATCTCTTAGTAACAATGTTTTCTGAGCTAGTCAATCAATACCAAACTTTCCTTCAGGCTTTTGTTTTTTATATTTCATCGATCCTCAATTTCCCTATGAACACTCCATTTTCACCGTGTCCCCTCCTAGCCATTGCTCGAATGCAGCCGTGGAATAATGGGCAAGATGGACAGGCTGTGGGCCAGGCTCTAACAGGAGCTGTGCTGCTGGGGATCTCCGGTGCGCCTACTGCTTCTCTGACGAGGCTACCCTGCAGCCCGCAGGGCCGGAGGACGGGTTTCATCTGACCTCAAGTTTAATTTCTGCTCTGAGTTATCTGGGGTTAAATGGATGAACTTCTGAAGTACCTGCTTTGGGTTCTATCCCAAGATCAATGCCAATATGGGAATATTAACAGCGAACGTGTCCAGGCTGGTTCTGGGGCGTTCTCTGGCGTGCCCAACCATTGCCGCGATTGTAAGAGCAATCAGACCATTTCTCTTTGAAGAGTCCAGTTACACCAAAACTAAATGAGGGTGATTTTCTGTTGGAACCATTTGATTACCACTAAAGTAGTTCCCAAGCCTCCGAAATCCTCAGTGAGAGGAGAGGAGAGGACAGGGGAATAGAAAGAAGGGGAGGGAAGGGGAGCCATGGGAGGAGGTGAGATCCAAGGAAACCTCAGGGTGGCAGGGCTGCATCTACGTTCAGCTCAAGGCCGCTCAGTAGAACCAGGACTTTCCTGAGCGCCGACTGAGTGCCCGGCACTGTGCTAGGGCTGGAGACACAAAGCAGATGACGCGGCTCCCTGAAAACATGGGGATAGCCGGTCCCCCGGCACTCATCACCTGGGGGAAGAGGCGGTCAAGTACACGAGGGCCATGCCATGCTCGCTTTAGTGTGCAGACCGAGGACAGGATCTAGGCCCCCGGAACAAAACCCAGAATTCACTCTGTCCTTCCTCTCCACCTGACACGTGCGCTCTGGTCGCAGACTTTCCTTCAGGTACTCGTGCACCCGTCCACCTCAGGAACACTTATTGGGGCCCGCGCCCTGCACGACGGAAGGCTGGTGAGCGGAACCGGACCCGTCCTGCCTTCCAAGCTGCTGCCAGTCCAGCGGGCAGGGAAACAAGCAACCAGAATGGGGAATGGTGGTTGTGATATGCGCTCGACAGAGAGCTACGGGCTGCCCAGAGAGGTCTGACTCAGGGGCTCAGCTAAGAATGCAATAGCCTGGCTGAGCTCCCAGGAAGAGGAAGAGGAACGCAGCCAAGATGCAAGGGACAGAACCGAGTGTCAGGGCCGGGGGGCAGCCTGTCGCAGGGCCCTCCAGCAGGAAGGAACGTAGTTGGGCCAGGGCACTGTAGGGCCAGTGTGGGAGGGGTAGAGGCAATGGGACGGGACCGGCTTCCTGGGCCTGTGCCCTGAGAACCATGCAGGCCCTGTAAATCTCTGCTGTCACCATCTTGAAATTCATCATAATTTTATCTTGGAACTTGTGTTTTATAAGTGAGTCTGCTGAGACAATGGAGCATGTTGTGAGCAGAGGAGATGGGGACAGTATGCACGATCATTGTCCTTGCTTCGCCATTCACGTAGCGCTCAGGATGTCCCACGAGCACAGCATTCTGGAGGATCTGGGATGCATGGGAGTCGGCGGGGCTCAGCGCGAGAACGAGGTAAGCATGGCATGTCTAGGACCAAGTCAGCAGGGAGCTGTCAGCCCCGTGAGGACTCCTCTTCTGTTTGGACCCAAACTGTTTTGAACACAGGAAGGAGCTGGGGCATTTTAGGAAACGTGATCGACTGAAGAGCCCTGCTGCAGGCTTTCTTACTCATGTCACTTCTCTGTAGTAGCCAGCCACTTAACGCTGAAAGCGATGACAGAGAGGAAAAGGAAAGATAGGACAACCCATCGCACCTTTTCTTTTTGGGCTGTCTTCACTATCAGTGAGCCAAAGGTAGAGAGTGTTAGAGTGTACGCACATGAAGAAGTGAAATAAAAATAGCTGAGTTGGGTTTGCGTGGCATTTACACTGCTCTGATAAAGGACTAAATACATATGCATGCATGAGCTACAAAATGCAAATTCTGTAATGTTCAGAGGCTCTGCACAGCTGCTAACTGCTCTTATATTTGCATTTAAAACTGGCATTGCACAGTATAGAGATAAATGGTAAAATTCACGCTAATAAATTAATATTTTTATTTTATTTTTTTTACTCAGAATGACATCAGATATTAATAGCAAATTTAGAACACCACAATTGGGGAGAGGGAGAGAGACTGTGGAAGAAAGGTCCCAGGAGGAGTCCTGGGGAGGCAGAGTATTTCCCAGCGCCGGTGTGTGACGTACTGGGCTGTCTTGGTCTTTTGTGAGGCCTGTCACTACGGTTTGTTGTTATTGATATCTTAAGCCCTGCAGTGGGAGGATGATGTACTTAAAAGGAAAAGATCAGATGTAATGGTTTCTGTATAAAGTCACCACTTGTACAATCTCGCTTTCCGACCCGCTTTCTTGGCTGGGAGAGTGGGTGTGCCAGGAACTGTGTGTGGGAGCACCGACTGACATGCATTTCGGACCGACAGTGGCTCTGTGGGGAGTGAGGCCAGCAGCCTCACACTGAGGATGGCCTACGGTGGCTGAACTCAGTTTCACCAAGACCCACCCCTGTTGCCCACCAGGAGGGACCAGATCCGAAGATGAGCCCCTGCCATGCCACCAGCTCCTTAGTCACCTGTCGATGTCTCACAATTACCTTTCCCTTTGCAGTAATACACATCCCAACACAGCAGCAGAAGCTGGTGTCACTGTCTCATGAGATTCTAGGGGGAGACTGATGAGTGGATGAGATGAAGTTTTAGATGTAGTTTGTTCCTAGCCTTGAATACTGCCGAACAATAGACTGTGTTGATTCCATTTTTCCGAGGAGGAAACTGAGACTCAGAGAGATTAAATAGTTCATTCCCCCAAGGTCACGTGGACCGTAAGGAGCAGATCAAAGACTGGTCTCTAGACCCTTTGCATCCAAATGTGGCACTCTCTTAATTCTTTCATGTGCTTGTCACTGGCTGATGGTGACATTCCCAGGACAGCGGTTCTCAAAGTACATCCGTGGACCCCTGGGCTCCCCGGGACCCGTTCTGCAGGGTCCACGAAGTCAACATCATCACTCTGTGAACACTAAGATGTCATTTGCCCTCCGCACTGTGCTGATATTTGCACTGATGGTAGGAAAGCAATGGTGACCGGAAGTCCTGGGGCCTCAGTAGCACCCAACTGCATTCTTCACCGCGTAGTCACAGCAAAAAATTAAAAATAATGAAAAATGAGGCCAATATCACTTATGAATAACTTTCATGATGCAGTAAATATAAATTTTATTAAATCTTGGTCCTTGAGTACATGCATTCTAATATTCTGTGTGCCAAAATGGAAAGTCCATATACAGCACCTTCGTATGGCCAAGTAGGCTGCTTTATCTCCAGGAGGAGCCTCCGTGTGATTTAAGTTACGTTGGGAGCTGAACCAGGGTCTTTCTTCATGGAATGCCATTTTTACTTAAAAACAATGATTGACATAAAAATTATGTTTATTCGATCTTGAGTGTGTGGCAAACCGTTATTTAAAGTAAGCCTGTCACTTCAAGGAAAAGAAGTAGTCGTATTTGCTTCCAATGACAAACGCCAAGCTTTCAATTTTGGAAAACTTGTGTTTGCTACAGTGAGTTTAACAATGAACCGATACTTTAGTATTTTTCTGACGAGATGGGTAGCGATATTAATGAGTGTGACTGTTCTGATATCATGTAATGAAATAATGTCATTTTTGAAAGATCTGCTTAACAAGGAATCAATACCTTCCAGGTGACAATGCTTCATGTTATATAGTCATGTCTGGGTAAAAGATTCATTCAAAATCGACCAATGGATTTTAATGGAACAGTGTATAATAAGTTCATTGTGATTCCAGGTCGTTTATTAACTAACCTTTACAAAACTGTTACTTAAGAAGTTGTGGTAAGTATCAGAGAAGAATATTCTTCAATTACCTGAAAAATATATTAAAATACTCCCTTTTCCAAATATATACCTGGGTCAGGCCATATTTTTTTCTTCACTTACTTTGACCTAAACAACGTTACAATAGATTCAAGGCAGAAGTACATACGAGCTGTCCTCTATTAAGGTAGACATGGAAAAGATGGCAAAAATGTACACAATGCCACTTCTCACACTGATTTTATTTTGGAAAATGTAGTTTTTGGGTCAAATTATGTTAACTTATAGTGAGTTTATTATTGTTATTTAAAGATAAATGAATAAGCATTTGAAAGCTTCTCAGTTTTAATTTCTAATACAGCGTCAATAGTGACAGATGTAACCCCATTAGACGAAGCTCTTGAGAGTCATTAATAATGTTTAAGAATATGAAGAGGTCATGAGACCAAAAAGCTTGTAATTGACCAACTACAGTTTCCATGCAGATGATTCCATATCCTGTTCCTGATGCTCGTAACATGACCCATCATCACCCCTCAGAGAACTCTGAACCTCAGAGCAACCCGGTTTGCTATGGCCCTCCCAGTGGGGGCATTTGTATCAGAGTAACTAGGCAGAGCTTGAAATCCAGAGTGCATGCATGTGTGTGTGTGTGTGGGGGGGGGCAGGGGGGGCAGGGGACTTCATTTCCAGATCTTCCTCTAAGCATGTATAGTTAAAATGTCTCTGGAGCCAGACAAGCTGGGGCCACATCCTACTCCTGTAATTAACTGCCTGTGTGACCTTGGGCAAGTCAACTTACCTCTCTGCCCATTTCCTCATGTAAAATGGGGAGCTATTACCTTCTAGTATTGCTGATTGTTGGGAGGATTAAATGAGCTAAGGTGTGCAAAGCACTTACCAGGGCCTGGCACAAAGGAAGCACTGCAAGCATTAGCTCTCATCGCTGCCATATTGAGGAAAAGAAAGTCGCATACTTCTGGCAAACTCCGTTTATGTTTGAGAAATGTAGAGATCATTTCAACATCAGAAATAGTTTGAATGAATATTATGTACCATTAAAAAACCACCTGGCTCCGTGAAGCACCTTGAACGTGTCAGCCACAGGTTGTGTAGCCACAGGTTATGCAAATTTATTTTCCTGAACATCGTTGGCCAATGACTACATCCTGTGCATTTGCACAATCTCATGTAGGACTAGTACTGCCCATGGGGAGAGTTGACTTGGGCTGGGTGGGTACTGTCCGTCGGTTTGATTTTGCTCTTCACAGTGACTAGAAGTTGCTAATGGCGTCTATTCCGTAAGAGTCAAGGATGCTAAATATCCTGCCCCAGGCAGATCAGCCTGATACTACCAAGAACCATCTCACCTGAAATGGCTATAGTACCCCTTGAGAGTACCTTAAGCATGCAGCTAGCTAGTCTTCCTGGAACAATGGGCCAGGTTCGTGGCCCTCAGTGTGAAGAAAATGATAGACCTTGAAAAGGCTTCCCCTCCAGCTCCCTGCTCTCAGCTGTACACTCTGTCCTCCCCGGACACACACAGGGCAGACAGGGGACACTGGGCAGACAGGGGACACTGACCACACACCAGGGGTTTGAGCAGATAAGGTTTTTAATGTGTACTCTGTACCTCCACATAGAGTTGTCTACAATCCCTTTAGGTATAGTCTCATGGGAAAGGACAGATCCCTTCAACAGGTAATCATGCCCAGAATACCAAATGAGGGCTGAACTTAGAAATAAATTCATATATTTTTAAAAAGTTGATTTTTAAGCCCTCCCACTTCAGATAAAACCTTAAAATTTCCAAAAGTAGAAAGCTAAAGGGAAAGGTTCAAAGGGATTATGGCTTCGGCTGCTCCCTCGTGTGTCTGGGTAGCAGGGAGGTGTCGGACGGGCCTCGGGTTGGTAGGCAGAAAACCTTGATCTGAGTCCCAGCTCTTCTTTTTCTGGGCTGTGTGACCTTGGGTGGTTCATTGCAACTGAGGAAATACCATGCCTGATCTCAAAAGTGCCATCTGGCAAAGACACACCAGATGCGACAGAGCTTTGGGAAGTGTAAAGGTGGGACTACTTTTTATTAGAGTAAGTCCCATTCAAGCCTGAAGTAGCTAGATGCATACTGGCAACTCAGCTTGTTTCTATTCAAAACCAAAGTGGGAGAGGACATCACCACTTATAGCTTTCTGTTTACTTCGTATTGAGCAAAATAAAAATAACTCCTATTTAAGAAGTCATTTTCCTGAAGCTTTATGCTGAAATCAAAAGCCCCATGCCTCTGGAAGATGAGCACAGTACAGTTATTATGTTAAATACCATAGTAACTAAAAAACCAATAAAAGTAACACATTTTTCCTCTTCGGAAATACTTGTGGAATGAATAAATGATGTAACAACTAATACACATGCTCAGAGACTTGGAGATATCCCTGTGGTTCAGCTACTCATAACTGGGTCAAGCAGAACTTGAAGACATGTCAGGTGGTCATTTGGTCTGGAGAGTACCCAGTGGTCTGGAGTTGAAGGACTTCAGGTGCAAAACTGTGCTGTATTTATCATTTGCTCAGCAAACCTTCCCTGGGCATGAATGATATGGTGAAAAAAAAATGAGTGAATAATAATAAATGATAAAATGACGACAGCCCACATTTACTGAGCATTTACGATGAACTAGGTGCTGATTGAAGCCTGCAGCGAAAACCACCTGCATCTCTGCATGTTCTGACCTCCTGGCCAGGGGCTGGAGATGTGGATGAATCAGGGACCAGGACTTCCTTCCCAAACAGGAGGAGTTAAGTGCAATAAAGCGCTGCAAAGGCTGCAATAGGTGTCTGTTCTGGGTGTTGTGCAGACACGAATGATGGTGGGTCAGTAACTCCCACCCTGCAAAACTTCCAGAATCAGCTGTTTGCTGTTATGCAGCCCTCGCAGAGGGAGGCAGCAGCCACAAGCGGGAAGGAGGTCAGCCTACACAACTCCGCTGGGGCAAGCCCCAGCTGCAGGCACGCCAGTCTTTCTTCACCACCTAGGGACACTACTGTGTCTTTCTCTCTACAGTGGCCTTCCAGAGCTTCTGTTCTGAAGGTAGTATAGGTCAGTGCCTGAGAGCCAGGTAAACCTAGACTCAGGCCCTAACTCTTCACTTGTCATCCCTGTCACTTTGAAAAGTTAATCTTACCACATCTCCACGTCCTCATATGTGAAATGGGAATAAAGCCATCTCCCTTCTCTGAGAAACAGAATAGCACATTTTAAGAAGAGAACGGAGAACTTCCTCTGGCGTGAACTGGGTTGAGGGATTTGTGCAAAGCTGTATGAGTTAATTGTCGCCACAGCTGCATGAGGGAGCCCGCAGACAGCGAGCGCAGACCAGACCAGACAAGCACGTGCCTGGCTCCACCATGGTGCCCTTAGCCCTGCCAGCAACTCCCAGGCCTCCTGCTGGCCTCGCTGGGTGTCTGCGAGGTGTCCACAATGCTGTTGTCAGGTGGGAGAGGGGAGGAGGAACAAGCACGGCACAGTGACTAGGACACTGACGGTGGTTGTAAAGGCCGAGTTTCTAATATTTGCCAAGAGAGTGTTTCAAACCTGGGTCTAAAAATGACGAGCTGGACGCAGTTATCAAAAGGGACTCAATCCCTTTGCCACTGTCAAGCAGGAGCAGGGGCCTGAAGGCTGCTGGGCGAAGTTCAGTCCCATCCACCCCACAATCATGACCTGCAGCCTAGTATCTCTGCTAACTCTGAGCTTGTCTTTTAGGGGCAATCATGCACGTGGAAGTGCCTCCGAGAGTGCGAAAGCCCTTTACTGATGTCTGTCTCCATCCACAAACTTGTTGTGGGCATCCGTGTTCTGCAAGGGGGGATCTCAGAGGGAGTCTGCCCTTACTCTCCAGGGGCTTACAGTTGGGTTTCCGAAACAGAAGCTATTCACAGGACCAAACAATGAAAGTGTTCGAGGTTAATGAGTGCTAATGAGTTCTTGGGTTATAGGGGCTGACTATTACAGCCCCTCGATTTACCAGAGCAAGACCCCACTTTGAAATAAAATTGGCACTAATTACACTGACGGGTAAAACTCTTTGGAATCTTCCCTGTCCTTTGGCCGGAGTGTCCAAGCAGGATGACCTCGAGATTGAACCAGTCAGAGGTTCCAACCCAAGCAAACCTGAACATTTTGTCTGCCTTCCCATCAATCTATTTATTTATTTTCCTCTACTTCATTCTGAATGTTTATCATCCATGCTGTCCAGGAACTCAGATGGGCACGAGATGAGTTTCTCTTTAAAGGATGACATGTTGAGTACTGTACTCTGCACTCACCAATGCGGAAGCCACTGGCCACATGCGGCTCTTCAATACCTGAAATGTGGCTCAGTATGACCAAGAAACTGGACTTTTAATTTTATTTAATTTCATCATTTTAAATGTAAATTTAAGAACACTTACTCCATTCAGTTACTGGAAAACTGTTATGTATGCTTGGGTACATGAATCAATTTTCTGCTATAAATTATATAAAATACATAATAAATACAGATTAAGTGTTTCCAATGAAAATTTGCAGCCTAAATTGAAATGTCATATAAGTGTAAAATACACACCAGACCTTTTTATGAAAAACAAAATGTAAATTTCTCGTTAATCATTTTTTAGTTAATGACATATTGAAATGATATTATCAAATATTTTGGGTTATATAACATACACTCTTAAAGTCAATTTTGCCTGTTTCTTTTTACTGGACTAATATGTGCCTACTAGAAAATATATGATTATGTATGGGGCTTGAATTGTGTTTCTCTTGGACAGTGCTGCTCTGTATAAATGATAGTATACATCATTAGTGGCTAATTTTCCCAAGAAATAAATGTAGAAAGTATGCATTCTACAATAACTATACATTGTTCTGCTCTAATGTTGATTTTTATTTTTCAGCATTATTCCTAATATTGAGAATAATGCTTCCTCTTAAAACATCAGCACACTTGGCCTTCTTTAGATGATTAAACCAAATTTAGCTCAAGTTTCTAAGGTACTGATTGTCAGGCCTTGAATTAGCATTGCCTCTTAATGATTGCATTGTTATAGGACAAAAAATATTTTGAAATTTTTAATGACATGAAATATTTAAATGATAGCACATCGGTCACTTACAGATATTCAGGTGTCTACACTGACAAATGATTTTTATTAATTATCAGTTAAGATGCCTTTGGCAATAGCATTCTAGTTTGTAATTAATTCACTTAGTCACCAGAGTTGAAAGTGGGTAATTCATTATAAAGAAAATTTTATTTTAATAAAATTAATAATATTACATTAGTATTCTATTAATAATACAATAATTTTATAAAATAACAATTATATATTGCATATCAAGTCATTATATTAATATTCTCATTGCACATTTTCTAATTGGAATAATTCAAATTCACAAAAAATGTAATGTACTGTGTGCTTGTTTCTCCACAAATGTGAGGGAAGAAAACTTGGGGCTGGAAAAGGTGGAAGTAGAGGGACCCTAAGAAGCTCTGCTTCTGACGTGAAAGAGTACCACTTCTAACACACTGACTGTCAAAGTAACTAACACCCATAACTCATGACAAATACTGCCTCCCCACAAGAAAAAAGTGCCTATAGGCCTGGAGAGTGATTAAATTAGACAGATTTTGGAAGGAAGTAGAAATTAGAGGAAGCTACTCACAATGGGGGAGTTTTTTTAATTATGTTTTTAAATTGTGGTAAGATGCACATAACATAAAATGTACCATTTTAACCATTTTTAATTGTACAGGTCAGTACTATTAAGCATGTTTGAGAGTTGTCGGTATTGATCCCTTGCCCTGGGGACAGCTATGACCTAGTGGAGCAGGGGGCTGTTGTTATGGCCAGCTAAACGGGACAGCCGGCATGTGAGGCAGAAACCTACGACAGGAGCGAGCCAGGGACGAAAAGCCAAAACTCTATGTTTACGCCCCAGCCCGGTCTCTGGCTGGCCTCAGAATTGTGCATGTGAAGTAGACTGAAAGCATTTATACTGACATCTGAACTGCTGCCCACAGAGCAGACAAGAGAACTTATAGGTTGATTTGAACTAAGCTAGTTGTCTACTAAAGCAAACATGAACAACTTTTGAAGGAATATGGCAATCCAGAGTCTTTTCAACATACCATTGAAAATGTTCACAATGCAATTCAAACTGACTGGCTTGATGAATGAAGAGCCGGGAAAGTGTGACCCTTTCTCAAGAGAAAAGATGTGGGCCAACCCCAAGTTAACTCAGGTATTTGTATTCGTGAACATGGTCATTAAATAAGTTCTTACAAGTATGCTCAAGGCCATAAAAGAAAATAACGCTTGTAATGCATGAAAAGGTGTAAATCTCATCAGACAAAAACAACATGGAAAAAAGACTCAAGTACAAAAGCTGTAAAAGATGTAATATTTGAAACATATTTTTATTTGAGTTCATCACTGGATGGACTTAATGACTGAATGGACATGAGAGAAGAATAGATAGGTCAGTGAGTACAAGATGGATCATTATAAAAGCATCCAACATGAAGAGAAGAGAGAACAAAAATCAAAAAGAAATAAACAGAGCTTTAGTGATCTGTGAGAAATCTGAAGTACAAGGAGAAAAAATATTGAAGGAAAACACCAGCTTAGGGATCTATGGGCTGGTATCAAAGAGTTTTACAAGCAGGTAATTGGACTTAGAAAGAAAGGAGAGGGAAAATGAAGCAAGAGTAATATTCAAAGAAATAATGCCTGAAAACTTTCCGAATTTGGTGAAAGACATGGATTTACATGCTCAAGAAGCTAGTGAATCCTAAGAGGAATAAATGTGAGTGAAACCACACCTATGCACATCAAAACCAAAGGCGAAGAGAAAGCAGCCACAGAAAAATGACATTATATACAGGAGAGCAATACTATGAATGACTAGACTGATCACAAACCATGGAAGCTGGAAGACAGTGGAACAACATCTTTAAAGGACTGAAAGAAAAGTAAAACTAACAGCCCATAATTCTATAACAAGCAAAAATAGCTTTCGAGGAAGGTGAAATGAAGACATTTTTATTCATCTCCACTAGACTGGACCTACAAGACATGCTCAGGGAACGTTTTCTGGTGAAAGAGAAATGTAATAGGGGAAACAAAGAACTTCAGGAATGAAAAAGATTATCAGAAATTCTAAGTGCCTGGGTAAGTCTAGTCCAAGAAACAATTTTTTGCTCTTAATTTGTTTAAAGCACATCTGATTGTTTAAAGTAAAATTGCAACGTTGTCTGTGTTATAATGATATGTATTACTATCATACACGTGACTACTATTGTATAAAGAATGGCAGGAGAGGAGTGGTAAGTGGACCTATATGGTTGCAGGGTTTCTGCACTTCACATAAAGTGGTAAAATAGCAATTCCAGGAAGACTGTGAAGATTTATAGATATATAGATAGCATGTGACCACTTAAAAAAATGAAAACAGATATAGCTAAAAACTCAATAGATAAACTAAAGTGAAATTCTGAAGATTATTCAAGAAATCCCAAAGAAGGCAGGAAAAGGAGTAACACCAGAAGTCAAACAGAAAATAAAAAAACAAAATGGAAGATCTAAATTTAATCATATCAATAATTACATTAACATTCTAATTGAAGTGTAGAGATTATCAGAGTGGATAAAAACACAACTCAACTACAGTCATGCCTCACTTAATGATGAGGGATATGTTCTGAGAAATACATTGTTAGGTGATTTCGTTGTTGTATGAACATCATGGAGTACACTTACTCAAGTCTAGATGGTAGAGCCCACCGTACACCTAGGCCAGATGGTATAGCATATTGCTCCCAGGCCACAAGCCTGTATAGCATGTTACTCTACTGAACACTGCAGGCAATTGTAACACAATGGTATTTGTGTATCTAAACCAGGGGTGTCCAATTTTTTGGCTTTCCTGGGCCACATTGGAAGGAAAAGAATTGTCTTGGGCCATACATAAAATACACTAACACTAATGATAGCTGATGAGCTAAATACACACACACACACACACACACACACACACACATCTCATAATGTTTTAAGAAAGTTTGCGTATTTGTGTTGGGCCTCATTCAAAGCTATCTTGGGCTGCATGATGCCCATAGGCCGCAAGTTGAACAAACTTGATCTAAACACATCAACGCGTTACCCAGTTTTGTAGTGTATATAGTGTATGTGCTATACTTTTGTACTCTCAGCAGTGCAGTAGGTTTGTTTACACCACATCATCACAAACGTGAATAACGTGTTACTCTCTGACATGACAGTTATGACATCACTAGGTGATAAAAAATTTTCAGGTCCATTATAATCTTATGGGGCTACCTTCATATATGCAGTTCTCTGTAGACTGCAACATTGTTATTTGGAGAATGACTGTATATGTGTGCTATTTATAAGAGATGCACTCCAATATAAAAAGACAGATATGTCAAAAGGAATGGATGGGAAGGATATCTAACACAAATATTTAACACAGGAAGGCTGGAGCAGCTAAATTAATGTCAGATAAAATTGATGTCAAAACAGGGAGTGTTGCTAAAAAAGGATATTGTGTAATTACAAAGGAAAGAGACAGAAATTATAAAAGCATATGCACCTAATCACAGATCCTCAAAACACATGAAGCAAAAAATGGACAGAATTAAAAAGAGAAATAGATAATTTCTATAGTAAGGGAGTTTTAGTAATTGAGAGAACAAGACAAAAAACAATCAATGAAGTCATAGGTAATCTAAACAACACTATAAATTGCTTTGTCCTAACTGACATTTATAGAAAACTACATCCAACAGCAGAATGTACATTCATTTCAACCTTACAAGTCATGTTCACAAAGATCATATGCGGAACTATAAAATGAGTTCCAAACAATTTAAAAGGCTGAGATCCCAGAGTATATTCTCTGACCACAATGGAATTAAATTGGAAATCAATGACATTTAAACAAGAAGAGGTCTAGAGAAATCCCAGATCTTTGGAAGCTAAACAATACACATTTAAACAATACGTGAGTCCAAGAAAAAACTGGAAGGGAAATTGGTAAGTAATTGGAAATTTGTGGGATGTAGATAAATCAGTGCTTAGAAATTTAGGGCCTAAAATGAATATATTATAAAAGAAAAAGATCTAAATAAAATCAAGAAGCTAGAAAATGAACAATGAAGTAAGTAGATAAAAAAAATCTTATTGATTATTATCATATTTAAATCATACATTAAAGAATTCAATTTTTTAATAAAAAAATCCTTTCCTAAAGAAAACTCCAGGCCCAGATTGCTTCATTGGTGAATTCAATCGTATATCCGAAGAAGAGCTCACCGATCACACGCAATCTGTTACTAGAAAGCAGAGGAGAAGGCAATGCTGCCATGAGTCCAGGGCCTTCTCTAAGGGTCTGTCCAGTTTGTCACAGGGATTTTGGTGTTGTGTCCCTCTCTATGGTAGATTTCACTGTCGACCGACAATATTTCTGGTTATCACAGACAATGTAAGTACATTACAGACCTCTATCTGTCAGAAACGTAGACATAAAAACCCTTAACGATATGCTAGCAAATTTAATCCAACTTTCTAAGAAGGACTATGACTGAGTAGAATTTATCCCCAACGTGCACGGTTCAGTCAATGTAATTCACCATGTGGACAAGACACAAGAGAAAAACCATATGGTCATTTCCACAGATGTAAAAAAGAATGCGCCAGAATTCAACACCCACACATAACAAAATCTTCCAGCAAGCTAGAAATAGAAACTTGTACGAACCGGTACAGGGCGTCGGTAGAAACCTACAGCCGTCAGACTAGGGGTGGAATAGTCAGTCCTTGGTTCCTAAAGTCAGGAACAAGGCAGGAGGCCCGCGCTCACCGCTCAGGACTTTGTGAGTGCTTATTTTGTGCCAGATACTGGGCCACGCTTTGTGTAAGTACCAGGTTCTCTCCCATTATACAGAGGAGGAGACTGGAGCACAGAGAGGGTAAGAAACTCGCCCAGTGTCACCAAGCAATCATAAGCCAACTTTTAAATTCAGAGCCCCCTGACTTCAGAGTTCACCTCTTATCACTACTGTCTTCTTAGTGGTATAATTATTATTATAGGAATCTACAGTCTGGGGGAAGCCTCTGTGTTTGGCTTCTTCACACTTTCCCCTCCCACAGGCTGGGACACAAATGTAACTGCTGACATTGTCCCTAGGGACGAAGCGGACAACAGGCTGAAGGTATGAGGTTTCCAGGAGATGCTAGAGAAAGCTACTGCCTGATTTATACACCTCCATCAAAGACACCATGCTATCCATCAATACGACCGTTCAAATTACAGTGGCATTTTGCTGCTAAAAGTGAGTTTAATTTGCTCATTTTCATTATTTAGAGGCAGTTAATTAAAAACCTAGCCGATATTTATTCTGCTCCCTTCACATCACCAGTGATGTCTTGCTGCTGTGCTTTCACACTATTACAGTTTTACGAGTTGACGTGGCCTATACTGGGGTTCTTATGTTTGTGTCTCCCATTATTTTAATTTCAAGCAGGACATTAAACCACCATAAGAATTCAGCTATTGCTGGTGAAATGTAAAGCACAATCATGGTGCTTTATTTGCTTGAAATTAAAATAATTTTATGAAAGAGCAGACGCTCCTCACTGGATTACGCACCATGGAATGGACCCCGGTCCCATCTACAGACAGAATGTGGGGATTTGGCTCTTGGGCAGGTGAAGGATTGACCAAAATTGTTATACTGGCCAGAAGCGGGCAACCTTAATCCTAGGTCCGTTCAGCCATTTCGCATCACCTAATGATGGAGACGAAATTGCCACCCCCAAGTGGCCCACGTCATCGGTGACATTTCTAAGAAAGCTAACATTATATCTCTTAAGAGTCATGCTAATTTGACAATTTACACTATAAAATCTCTAAATCTCTTTCAATATGAAATGAATGTTATTTACCCTTCATCTTTGAGTCGAATTAACATTCTATGAAGATGTGTTGTGTTCCTGGCAGCTCCAAACCCACTTCAGGCAGAGAAGCCCTGCCTGGAAATGGCTGCTTGAAGGTTAGAATCAGTGAGCCAACTGGCGACTGGTGCACAGGCTTGTTTAATCTGGAATTACGGAGGAGCAGAAAACATCGGAACCAACAGGCTTTTGCAGTTTATCTGGAAACAGAAGCCTGTGAGAACAGAAAGCCTTGCACGCTGTCTAATGGAGAGATTAGTAAGCGGCTGTTTTTGCCACCAGCAGCCTTTGTTGCCAAGAAAACGAGCTATCCTGGTTGCTCCTGGCCACCTAACAAAGCACTCTCCCGTACAGCTACCGAGAGAACTCCTGCACAAGCTTCAAAACCCAGTGTAAGCATTATCCCCCTTCAGAAGCCTGCTTGGCGGGGTTTTGCAAGCCGAGATGGGCACCACCTCCTTGCCCCATGCTTCCCTGCCTCCCTGTGATTTTCTTCCTGCTTTGTCAGTTGTGTCCACAGATAGTTTTCCCCTTGAGACCTCCCAGAGGCAAGAATCTATACTTCCTCATCTCCCTGACTTCACTGCTTGGCGTAAGGCCTGACCTCGTGTAAGTGCTCAGGGAATGTGTGTTGAATGACAGTGAAATAAAGTCTCAATCAATTCACAGGAAATACGGTCTAATGGTGAGGACCAGAGAGCCTTTGGAATCAGACTATCTTGGCTTCCAGTACCATCTCCCACATTGCCGACTGTGACCATGGACAAAAGGCATTACCTTCTCGAAACCTGAATCCCTTCGTTTGTGACATGGAAACGGTAGCAAACCCTACTACATTAGGCCACGGCGAAGTTTGAAATCAACAAGGCAAAGTGAGTAACGTATAGTCCTGTGCGCAGTGCTGGCACGGAGCCCGTGCACAGTAGACGCTGGCTATTGCTAACGTCAGTGGTAGCACCTTCGCACTGAAGCTGCAATTCACTTTCTTCAGATTTTGATGTCCCAGGAGAGAAAGAGCCTCAGAGAAGGTCACCACCTGGTGATGGAAAGACCCCCACAAGGCAGCGCTAGGGCCTCGCCTCCACGATTCTCTTTGTTAGCTGTCCAGCCCCACCTCCCTCAACCAGCCTCGTTCCAAGGTCTGTTTAGCCCCTGCCCCAGGCCCCAGCTTGCCTCTGGGGCCCTGTCTGGGGAGCCGTCGCTGGTGGGCTGCTGGGCCAGGGGCCAGGGCTCCTCTGATGTCTGAGGCCATCCCTGAGCTCACCTACTTCTCCCAAGCTGAATACACTGCTCTGTCTTTCCCAAGTTCATTGCCGATCACTGGGTATGCTGCCTCCCCATCTCTTACCCTAAGAACAACCCCACTGCCAGGGGTCATTCACCCCATTTGACAGATGAGTCAGCTGAGGAACAGAGTGACTGAAAGACTTGTTCATAGTCACCCCAGGATCTGGCCCATTTCCCCAGCTCTGGGGCTCACCCTCTCCACCCGTCTGCTTCTTTGTGCAGTGGGGAGGACATCGATGAACACCTGCAGGGATGTGAGACCGTGCACTTCCACTCCCTGACAGGTTCTGCCCATAATCCATACGTTGTACTCAAGTCCCCAAATGTCCAGGGGGGAACCCCAAAGGGGCAGAGGCATATTTTAGATGTTTAATTCAAATTAAGACAAGTGTCAGGAAAATCCATATTTTGAGCTGCAGAAGAAAGAGAAATGGCAGCCCAATCAATATTACAGAAGTATATGGACTCTTTGACTGTGCTGTCAATGCCTGGGCTAATGAGTCAGCATCTCAGGGGACAGCGGCTTAGTTTAAAACAAAAGTTCGGAGGCCACCACAGCTGTCAGGCGTGACTCCAGCGTTCACTCTGATCAAGGTGAGAGGGGGATGAAGGGTCTGCTCACACATGGGCCAGCGGCCCCCGCCCCCATCAGGACCAGGACTGTTCGGCTGATCAGGAGGCCCCTCCACCATGGCTGGTGAACCCTTCGTTTCCTCGTCATTGATACTGCCCACAGCACCCCCACAGAAGGCATGCAGATTAAAATGTTAAATCTAACTCAGAAGAGAAATTTGAAAATCAATTTTAGGTTCCTGAAGAAGAGGCCAGGGAGGACAATTAAGACTCGTAACTCCCAGCTTCGGTTGCTTCCTTTTCTAATTTCCAAGGAACCGGCTGGAGCAGGATGGCAATAGCGAGGCCCAGCGTGAGCCCTGGGCCGAGAGCCGCGATGGCCAAGGCATTCCCAGCTCACGGACACACACGCCAGGGAGCCAGCCTGTCAGCGAACTGACTCCCTACAACTGCCTCATTTTCTTTCCGTGTGCCTTGCCCCCACCCCAGCCCCTCTGGCAACAGAAAGCCAATGCAAAAGCGAAAGGTTGGCCGCCTGTGAGTTTACAGTAAATAACTTGAAAAAGTAGCAGATTGCCAGGGCCCTGGGTGTCAGGAGCTAATGCGTTCTAAATGCAACCCATTTCCAACAAAGCCAGACTCTGACATTTTCCTTCACCGCACATGGATATTTGTATTATCACGGCTTTGCTCCGGCTCTAATTTGCCTATTGTGATTCGCACGGACCAGCAGTGTTACTAGGACGCTTCATTGCCCCGTGGGCCAAGGCAAGATAAATTACAGCCTCATGATCCATCTCACTGTACGGTAAATACCCTTGTGCCACTTCTTACTTTCCGTGCAAAGCATATGTGGATGTAGTGTACTTTTTAAGCTACCTAGAAATGGAAAGATAGATGGAATTACTCCCTCTCTAGGGGGTATTTGTAGGAGACCCAGGAGAATTTAAATCCCCAGCTTCCAGCAGCGAAGGTCACATAATAACACTATCCCCAGTGAGATCCAAAATTCTGCATTCCTCAGAAAAATAAAATTGACAGAAGAAGTCATTTCTGCAGCTCCTCGGAATTGCCTGTTTGTATTGACTGGGAAGTCGGCTTTGCATGTTTCAGCACACATTTATCAGCAGTAGTTTTTCATCCCACTTTTGCTTGGCAAATAGTATTTAGCCTAGAACTTCCATGATGAGCTTGGACCCCAATTACGTCTATCTTTTGTCACTTGTTTATTCTCCCGATCTCAGTCATGCATACAAGTAGGGATATTAGGAATGATTAGTGAGCACCTGTAACGTGCCGGACACTGCAGAGGAGGGAAGAGGACTCCCTCGCTGTCCTCCAAGCTGTCATTTCCTCAGAGAGAGGAGCTGGATGCACATAGCACCGCGGGGGTTTAGACCAGAGAAAGATTCTCAGTTTTCACTCTAATGTTTCTCAACCTTCAGTTTGTCAGCGATTGCTTATGATTTTGGCTATAATGGAGGAAGACTTGTCATATTCTTACTTCAGAATTTTACCTAGGCTTGCTTTTCCTTTTTTTACTAAAATTATTTATAAAGAAGATTTTAACTATTACTATAGTTTGCAAACTAACAGTTAACCACAAGGAGAAGGCAATGCTTACGTACTATTTCTAGTTGGACAGTGTTAACTTTATAGTGAGGAAAGAGACATGTGTCCATCGAATTTAAATAGGGTATGAGATATATAGCAGAAAGAAGAAAGGAGTGAGCAAGTAGCTAACTACAGGAGTCGGGGAAGGCTTCCTGGAGGAGGAGACATCTAAGTTGGGCTGCAAGAATGATTAGGAGTTCATTAGGAAGACAAGAAGACCTTTCACAGTCCCTTGTGGTCTTCCTTGTGTCTCTGGAATCAGCCAAAACATCTTGGAGTTACTTGACCGGCTGTCCCCTCTGGAGCAATGCAGGGACAGTAAATTACTAGTCATCCAACATGGACTCAAAAGTGACTTCTGTCTTTCAATCTCACACTGCTTATGCCTCTGGAGCAGCGGTTCTCAACCTGTGGGTTGCAACCCCTTTGGGGGTCGAACGACCCTTCACAGGGGTCACCTAAGACCATCGGAAAATACATATCAGATATTTACATGACGATTCATAACAGCAGCAACATTACAGTTATGAAGTAGCAACGACAATAATTTTATGGGGTCACCACACCATGAGGAACTGTATTACAGGGTCGCAGCATTGGGAAGGTTGAGAACCACTGCTCTGGAGTGACATGATCTGATCATTTTGTAACAGCTGAAAAATGTCTGCTCTCATCGCAGCATCTCCCCTTTGTTTGGATGGTTGGGATTTATTTTAAAGACCACATTTCTCACTTTCTCTGGGTTGTGATTCTCCACTAGGGTCAGAAGCCTGGTCTCTCTAGCTTGCCTTGAACTTCACAGATTTCAAAGTGCACTGAGCTCAGTGATTCCTGGAGATCTGGCTGTAGTGACATCAGTTGAAGAATCCACTTCCTGGGTCACTTGAATGCCATATAGGGGATGATCCCCTAACCCTTTGAGTTAGATTTTCTTCACTTCTCCTCCTTTGGGAATAGAATCCTCTCACTAATCTCACAGAACATATGCGAAATATGCTTGAAGACTTGGAGTTCGTGCAAAGAGGTTTCCTCTGTGTTTGATGTCGCTTCCTTCTGGAAGGCTGGTTTTAGACCCGAGCCCCCAAAGGAATGAGGTAGATAGAGCACAGCCCGTGGGCACACACTAATATGGTGTTGGCTGCCAGGGGTCTGTCAGCTTCCATGAAAATCAACTGGCTTCCTTGACAAATCACACTGACCGTGTATTACTCAACTGAAAGGAGGGAGTATGAGTCACTCGTTTTCCCCTAGAAGATCAGCCTCCCTCGGCTTTATGGGGCCACATACTGTCTGGGAAATAGTGACTATTTCCATCCACTGGATACCCTGAAAGCAGTCCCCAGGGCCTGCTGTGTGCAGGATGTGAGCTAGGTGGGAGGTGGCCCATGGAGAATAAAACTGACAGGGACCCTGAAGTCTGGGGCCTGGCCTAGTGGAAGAGGCAAATATCGAATGAATAAGTACAAGCCTGAAGATGTGGTCAGATTGGGATAAATGTTAGGAAGGGAATGAACAGAAAACGACTGGGGGAGAGGACAGTGGGTGAGTAAAGAATTGGTCCTAACTTGAGAACGTGGCCTTGTTTCACAGTCGGGTCTTTGCAGAGGTAACCAAGTTGACATGAGGTCATCAGGGTGGGCTCTAATCCACTGCGATGGCGTTCTTATTAACAAGGGAAAACGTGGACCCAGGGACAGACGCTCACAGAGGAAGACAATGTGCAGCCACACAGGGAGAAAGAAGGTGGTGCCATGAGACTGGAGCGATGCACCCACAAGCCAAGCAACACCGGGACGATGGCCAGCAGGTGGCGGAGGCTGGCAAGGACGAAGGAGGCCCCGTCCCAGAGTGTCAGGGCCAGCAGGCCGTGCTGACCCCGGAGCTGGGGCTGCGGAGTGCCGGGCGGTGCATTCCCATTGTTTTAAGATGCTTGGTTGGTGGCACTGTTATGGCAGCCCGACAAAACTAACACAGAAACCAAACCAGAGGCCTACGCACTCTGCTTTCGGAGCGGCAAAGCCCATGACCACACTTCCCCTCAGTGGTCCTTCCAATCCGCCCTGCGCTCGTGTGGGAGCCATGGGATGCGGAGGGAGAGAAGATCATGGAAGGAGCCTGCAGGGCAGCCTGATGGTCTCCTGTCTGTGCCCTGCCCTGCTTCGTGAGCTCAGTGTGGGCAGTCAGGGTCCCTGTACAGTGGAGCTCAGAGTGTGCTTGTTAAAACAAATGAGGAATTGAGCATCAGAGTCATCCACAGCGGCCCCGCCGGTGGGGTACAGGTGGGGGGTGCGCAGCGGGGATGAGTAGGAAAGGCCCTCCAGAGTTTGTAGAAGGTGCTAAACCAGGCGTTATGCGCCTGGCCAGATTTTCTCAAGAGGAAACAGAGATACTTCTTGTCGATGTTTCCAAGCTTGGAGGAATTGTAGAATTAAAAAGAGAATTCTCAAGGATTTCAACCAAAGGGCTATAAATAAACCTGTTATTATTTCAGTGTCATGCACTGTCCCTTGACGGGGCCAATCTGATAAGCACTCCAATTTTCACCTGGCCGGACAAGTCTCAGGACACACAGGGACGTGTTGTTTGGTCTCAGGAAACAGGGCCAGGCCACCGCAGGGGCCCTGCTTGCTCTCCACAAGGCCCCCACAGCATGGGCTGACAGGGTGGCCCACCTCTGCGGCAGGCACGCACCCCCAGAGGCCCCTTCCAGACGTGTCTGGCTGTTCCCAAAGCTCAGCATTGTCAGAGTGGGCTCAATGGTCAGTTATGTAGACCACTGTTGCGCAGGGTCATCCAACGCACACCAGATGCTCTCATTCTGACAGATTCCCTGCTGGGGCCCAAGTGCCCACCAAGAGAGTCCATTTCTTCAGGTTTGGTATCACTCGTACTGGGAGCTCTTGGTTTTAGTGTTGTTTCCTTTTCAATTTTTATGTTTATGCTCAGCAGATAAAATTTGGAAATATAAAAAGGTAAAAAAGAATAGTAGCCCTACTTCTGGGAAGCAACTGACTAACTTTTGGGTCTATTTACTTCCAATCTTCTTTCAGTGAACTTTTTTTAAATAGCAGAAATTCTGCTTTATGTACAGTTGTGTGTTCTGTATCTTTGTTTCATATTATAAGAGCATTTTCCTTGCTTATTATAGACTCCTTCCAAAAATTACTTGTAGTGGCTACATAATTTTCCATTTTATAGATGTGGCTAACATATTTAACTTGTATCCAAATGGTTAAGATGTGGATTGTTTCCAATTTCTTACAATGATAAACAGCACTGAGACACACAGTTTCATATATTTTAAAAATGCAAAATGATGAATTCCTGGAAGTGGAAATACTGAGTCAAAGAGTATCAATATTTTAGAGTTCTTATTATGCTTTGCTATTTTGCTTAAAATCGCAGGCTCCCATTTCTGCCTCTCCAGCAGGGAAGATTTCATCACCAACACTCAACTACTCCAATGCCAGTCTCCCAGGAAATGGGGCAGGCTTCCCATTGGCGGGATGGACCCCAGCAGAAAGTCTGTTCAGTGACCACCAGCCAATGAGCTCCTCTGAAGAGTCGCTGTCTTCCCCTTCCCCTCCTCCTGACCTCCATAGTGACCATGACCTCCCGGGAATCAGTCCTCTGGGATGTGCTCCCGGAGTGCACATCCCTGTCCATTTTTTATTTATCTGTTTTATTTTATTATTAAATTTGTTGGGGTGACAGTGGTTAGTAAAATTATATAGGTTCCAGGTGTACAATTCTACAATACATCGTCTACGTGTTGCATTATGTGCTCACCACCCAGGGTCAGTTCTTTTTCCATCACCATGTATTTGACTCCACCGTCTCCCTCCCCAACGCCTCCCTGCTTGTCCTCTGGTGTCCACTAAACTGTTATCTGTGTCCAGGAGTTTCTGTTTCTTTGTTTGTCTTGTTCCTTTGCTGCTTTCGGTTTTACGTCCCACATACAAGTGAAGTCACATGGTTCTCGACTTCTGTCTGACTTAACTTCACTCAGCACGATAGTCTTACGGTTATTGCACCCTGAATACACCTGATCTCTTCTGATCTCGGGGGCTAAGCAGGGTGGGGCCTGGTCAGTACTAGGATGGAGACATGCCTCTCCATTTAATCCGGAGATTAAACACCTGCGTGTTTGGGGGCCAGGTGACCCCCTGCGAGAAGCAGCAGGCTCCTGCCGGCAGACACCCAGGGGCTATGAAAGGCAAAAGTGACTCATCTCTGCCTCCACCTTCTCCCAGATTGTGGGGAGCCCTTTGGGGATTTTAATTGGCACCTCTCCCTCCAGACAGCAGAGTGGGAAAGGAGCAGAATGTGCTATTGTAGGGGAAATCCAGCTGGTAAACTACTGCTGATAGTTGACAGTGACGACTGCAGCCAGGCTCAGGCTATGATTTAAGTCCCACTGATTGGAACAGTCGGGGGAAGGGTAAAGTCATTGATAACCCAGCATTTACTATACCTCCAGCACTAGATGTGCCATTTCTCCCATAATGGCACGCTTAATCCTGGCTACACTCCTGAGAGCTAGTTATTTTGCTAGATTTTAGAGAGAAATAAACCAGAGCTCAGAAAGGTTATGAGAGTCACCCAAGGCCACACAGCCAGTAAGTGACCCTTATGCTGCAGATGCAATCTGCATTCCCATGCTCCTGCTCCTTCTGGGTACTGCCCTCTAAAGAAGCCCTTATTCATGGATCCTCAAGGCCAAGGCCTCCTTGCTGCTTTCTCCAGGGCCAGGTTCAAATAGGCCATTCCTAGTGTCAGTGAGAAAGTCTAGGTCTCAGGTTGCTATAGTACAGACAGTATAGCTCCAGTGATAGATAAACAGCCTAAGGTTGTTGCATTTTGAGCCTCATCTTTCCTAGTTTCAACAGAGAACTCTTAGTCTTTGGAAAGAATCCATCATGTCCAGAAGGTTGTAGGAACTGGCCTTGTACAGCCTAAGTATGTAAAATCCCAGGAACATAACAGCTACGCGCAGATACGAGTTCTATTTTTCTGTTAGGGTCAGATGGCTCTGCAGTTCATTCATCACATATTTACTGAGCATCTACTATATGCCATCCGGAGGAATTCCTATGTGGGTCTGCTACCAGGAGAAAGGATAAGGGAGCACTCACAGCAAGTGATGTCCCTTCTCCTAAGTCTGACTGGCAGGAACGTGGGTCCTGCTGGCTTTAAGACCTCATCAAGATATGTTGATAGAATAACGATCTCGAATCGAGCTTACAGACCTTTCATCATGCCTCCTTGTAAGGAGTCTTAGGAGGTGCTGCAAGCAACGTGCTGGCGTATTTCAATGAAACCGAGACACTGCCCTCCTATTGGCAAGTCTTGCCAAATGTGCTGGGATTATCTCGTCAGGCAGGCCCCTGGATTTGCAGCACAATCTTCACAGGGACTGTAAGAAAACAATGTTCCAGCATTTAAAAGCAAAATCCGCTTTTGGGAAGGAGTACTGCAATCCTGGCCAGTTGTCTACTTAAACCAGGCAGAGACGAGTGATGCGGACGGGAGCGGGGCCTTGGGGAGGGGGTGCTGCTGCAGCATCTGGAAGGAGAAGAGCATCTCCCCCTCTCTGTCCATCGCTGCCCTTGCTTCGGAAGTGTGCCTGCCACAGCCTACAAGGTGCAGCCTCAAGTCGTGTTTGCTGCCATCCTGCCGGCTACAGTGGACGGAGGTGGGGTGGGGGCTGGAAGCTAAAAACTGAGCCAAGCTGAGCTGCCCAATCCAATCCCGGGTGGCAGTGACTGAGCCAGCTCGATGGTAGCAGGCTCTGGACTCCAGGCATGCAGACAGCTTGGTGGCCAGGGCACGCCTTAGGAAAGCAGACCTCAACTGTGTGGAGAGGGCACGTGAGACAGGAAGGCAAAGAGGAAGAAACGAGGCACCCCGGAGTGCGAGACCACAGAGAAGGAAGCCGTTGATCCTTTTCTGTTTCTAATGAGGCTTGAAGGTCCTCACAGCGTGTCATTTCTTTGCCATTTGCCTTGATCCTTCCAATAATCCTGCATTGTGCGGAGTGAGCGCCAGGGGCTGCCTGGGTCTGGGCACTCAGGACGTGCTTTCCACCACCCTGGACAGCCCCAAAGACAGCTGCCTTCACCACTCCACCCCCGACTTGCCGTTTTGTGATTAAAGAGCACAAACAGCAATAAAGTCACAGTATTCTAGCAACTGAAAAATAAATCAAGGCAAACCTCATTTAAAACAGCGTAACAGGCGAACCACCAGGCTAAAGTAAAAAAAGGAACGACATAAAAATAAAGCTCGAAATAAAAGTTGAATGTGATGAGGGAACTAGATAAAATACAAGCCACAGATACAAGTAAAAATGAGATAAAAGAAAGCCATTAAATCCTACGTCAGCAGAGAACAATTAAAATACAAGAAACAAAAGAGCAAAGTGAATACTGCAAGAATATAATCGACACACCATAAAACTAGGATAATCAGGCCATAAAACAAAATGGATACGATGACAGAGCTCATTTGTCCCTAGGGCATGTGCCAAATGCTTAAGTCTCCAGGAGCAGTGAACTGCTTGTCCCACGGCAAGGGGTCCCAAGCAAATGTTCCCTGGATAGAGAGCCCCAGGGGTCAGACAGCAGCACAGCTGCCTCCTTCTCCCTTTTTCTCTCCCTGCTCTTCCCAGATCCCCCGTTATAAACCCAGTGCTGTGCCGGAGTTGCTGGCTCGCTATCTCTGACTACCCAACGGCCGTCATGAAGCATCAGAACTACAGCAGCTCCACATCTGCCCAGGAAGGGAAAGATGGACATGCTGGGCATGTCCCTAGGGTCAGGGTTAGAAGCAGACAGCATGCCCACTAACTGGCAGTGCCACGGTTTAAGGTGACCCTCCGTGACCACAGACTTGCCAAACTCAACTGATGTACTCAACTGATGTACCATAACTGGTTTGATGGAGAAACCCCAAAATTAAGGAACGTGTGGCCCTAGGCTACTTGTATAATCTCCCCCAAGTCATAGTTACTCAGCTGTAAGTAGAGATATAATTCCCTTCTCGGGCTTTCTCTAGGAAGGATTACATTGGATGATGGACATTGACGCTCTACTCTGAGCTTAGGCTAAACTCAACCTGCCCTGATGTAGGGGACCAACTGGAGGGCAGGGCAGGGGGACTGATTGATAGGGAAGTTCCAGAGCAGTCCTGATGAAAGCCAAGGTTGGAGAGTGTATTTTGCTCAGGCTGTACCACAAACTAGGTGGCTTACACCACAAAAATGTATTGACTCACAGTTCTAGAACCTATAAGGCTGAGAGCAAGGTGGCTTTTCCTGAGGGTCGTGAGGGAGGATCTGTCTACATCTCTCTCTCAGCTTTTGGTAGTTCGCTGGCATCACCCCAATCTCTGCCTCTACCTCCACATAGCGTTCTCCTTCTGTGTCTGTATCTAAATTTCTCCTTTTCATAAGGACACCAGTCATACTGGACTAGAGGCCCTCTCTACTTTGGAATGACTTCATCTTAAGTAATTATATCTGCAAAGACCTCATGTTCAAATAAGGTCACGTTCTGAGGAACGAGGGGTCAGAGCTTCAGTGAAAGAATTCTGCCAGGCACACAATTCAACCCCAAACAGGAGGTGTGTGGGATGACGCAGTAAGCTCAGGAGATCTTGTGAAAACTGCAGAATTTTGCCTGGTCTGTGGCTGCATCATGCCAGTGTCGTGAACGGCTTGAATGGTACGAACATGTATGCTCCTGGAATGTTCCTAGTTACCGGTGCGGAGGTCCCATTTGCATCAGAGATGATGAGGCCTAGAAAAACTGGCCTTTAATACACGACAGATCCTTGTGTCTCACCCCCGGGGTGCCCGGGTTCCAGCTGAGCATGTGTTCTCCTCAGTCCTCTGCAGCTGTTTCTTCAACAACTCTCCAGGGCCCTGTTTTCCGGGCCCAGCCACCCCTTACCATCTTCAAAGATCAACTTACACGCTGCCGGTGCTCCTGACCTGACCGCCTTGGCTTTGCAAAGCCCTCTCAGCCCTGTCCCAAGCGGTACCTGCCGGGACCCGGCGACGCACACCTTACCAGCTCCTTTTCTCTGTTAGCAGCTTCGGTGCCAGGGGAACTGCCAGTGAAACATGTCGCCTCTGAGAAGTGAGAAAATTCCTGCAGGAGGTGTTTGTGAGAAAGACAGCAAAAAGGTGTTGTTTTGGCTTAGCAGGTGTTTAAATTTTTATGAGACGCAAGGTTGTGGAAATCGCAGACTTTCAGATGGTGTTTGATCTCTAGAGTCGCTTGACTACCCAGCCGAGTCGCCGGAGGTGGGTGTGGTGAGCGTGCTCGGTTGTGTGGGCCGTGGTGGTACCGGCATTCTGATGGAAGAAGTAACATATGCCCATGGGCCCAGCATGGCCCCTGCTGGGTGATGGGCATGGAAGAGTCAGCTTCCAGAAGTCAGCTCCTCCTTGAAATCTGTATGGGCATACCTTAGAGATATTGCAGGTTCAGGTCCAGACTACCTCAATAAAGTGAGTGTCCCAGGGAAATGAGTCGTAATCGCTTTGCTGATGGAAGGTCTTGCTTTCAAATTGTAAAAAATGCAACATCTGTGGAGTGCAATAGCACGAGGCATCCTGTAAGCCCGAATGGCTCTCCTTTTACAGCCGGGTGCACCTCCCACTCACGTTCTATTCCAAAGTGCCCAGGGTGAGGTCATGCTGAGTAAATGAAGTCTCTCTGGCCAGTGGACTTATACTGGGGTCTCCCCCTTCCTCCTTCAAACCTAACATGACAATCACATTCTAGAACTACAAAATCAGTACTTAACCTGGGTTATAAGCTTTCCAGGACAATTCCTTTCCTTCCTCTCTTTATTCCTTCTTTCATCAGTATATACTGAGTACGTACCATGTGCCAGGCCCTGTGTTGGGTGAGAGATACAGGGGGAGCACAGAGCATCCTGGGTCTTCGTTCTGGTGGGGCAGGCACAGCCCCCAAGCTGTCAACCCAGGACTGCACCTCAGTCCCACGAAGACTGAGTTTAAGAAGACAGACTTCCTTGGGTCCAGTGTCTCCATCTAGTCTGCCCATGACAATCCCTGGGGGAGCATGTACAGATGCTTGTCCTTGGCCTCACCTGAGAGCAACTGCCCCAGACCCTGGCAGGGCGCAGACTGCACTCTAACACAGAGCCGGGGTTGGAAGCCTGCCCTGGGCAACCCGCGGGCCCCGTCAGACAATCTATCTGTTCATATGTCCCATCTCCTGTAACCCACCTTGGTTAGCTCTAGGCTGACCAGACATCCCATTTAAAGGGACAGAAAAAAATGGTTCTGTGCTTTTTTAAACGGTACCTATGGTCAGCCTAGTGTCACCGGGCTAAATTCCAGGTGTCAGTATGTTGACTGTACGTACCGTTTGAAATGGGACAGTACTGTTGTTTTCTGTCCCATTTAAAGTGGGATGCCTTCTCAGCCTCGTTAATCCCCATGAGTGACACAGATGACAACCCTCCCTGAAGCAGGGGACTCGCAGACTGCACAGGTGACCCCCACAAATCCCATGGAAGTAATCCTTATTATTAGTAATTTCCAGAATAAATAAGTAGTTTCGCGATACACGATACACACCTGTAACATAAAACGATCCCCAGAAACAACTTACAGGGGTCCTGCTTTGCATGGCACTGTCCATGTGCGTGTGACCTTGATGTCCACAATCTGCAATTAGGGATCTCAAGTCCTAGCGGTAATGCAGCGCCAGATGACGAAGTGAGTGAAGCAGTCTAAGTTAAGGACGAAAGACGGGGTGGGGGCTGTGGGTGTCAGAGTGCTAATGCAGGGTCCAAAGTGGGTGGGCGGTTATTTTAGCTCCCACTGATTGTGGCCAAGCAGAAATTGAGGACTTGCATTGGCATCTTCAGAAGTTTTTTTGCATAGTTTTAATGTGACATCTCCTGATTTTTATATGTAGAAAGTGAATCCATTTTTTACAATATTAAAAACTAACAAACAATAACACATTGGACAATGCAAGTCAGGTACGTCAACGTGATCGGATTTGGTGTCTGGACCAAACAGACAAGTGCACTGGGCAAGCAGGGCTCCATTCGCACACAGGCCTCACATGATGGGCCATCCCTGCTAGCCCTTGCTGGCCCCCAAGTTTGATTAGTGATGCCAGAGGCAGGAAAGCCCTATAGCTGGCGTCCCTCTGCTGCCTGCTATGAAATTCAAGTATGAAGTTTATAAGGACCTGTGACAAGAAAATATCTTCACTGACTCAATACTGAATTATAATGGCTGCTGATGAATTTTATACAAGACAATTAAATAGTAAGCTATAACAATTAAAGGCCCTCAAATCCAGTTGCTGAATATATTAATTATTTTTCCTCACCTAAATTAGTCTTAGGTGTTGCCAGGTAATGAAGCAGCCATTATCCGCTTCCATTTACTTAAAAACTGCTACTGAACCTTTATTTGAGGTGGGCACTGTGACCCAGAAGGGATGGGAAGTCCTTGCCCTCAAGGTCCAAGCTCTCCTGGAGGAGAAATACAACTTGTTGGTTAAAATGTCTCAATTATGTGCTGGCTGTGGGGCCGGCAAGCCAGCCCTGGTTAGGTACAGGAAGGCACCACCCACCTTTCTCCCTAATTGCTTTTCCGATTGTTTTCATTTAACACTCACACAGAACGCTGCAAGAAAATCAGTGAATGCCAACGCTGTTAGGGACTAATTCTGCAGTTTCCACAGCAAACGACGAGCATGCAGTGGGCACTCTGCAGAGACAGCGACCCCTCTGCCCTCTCGCTCTCTTACCACAGGCAAGACAGAGGCAGAGGGAGGCTGGAGGCGAAACCTACAGACCTGGGTCTGTGCTGGGTACTGGCACACTCTCCGGGGACTCCCATGAGTTATCTTGGGGGCTTTTAAGGGCAGAGTGAGACAAGGACCAGTCGAGAATTAACGGCCACGTGGAACTGGCAGGATCGATGAGAAGCCTGGCTCTGAGGAGTGGGACCCAATCCAGGCTAATCACTGTGTCCTGCGACGGGGTCTGGGTAGCTCTGGGTCCTGTTCTTCGCCCCGCCACCCCAAGCCCACAACTGCTGTCTCCTCTAGCCAGAATGGCTTCTGCCCTTCTCCCGGGTTATTCCCACATTCGAGCCTTTCCTCATGGCGTAGCAGAGACCACACCTCCTCTGCACGACCCTCAAAGCCTCTGGGGCCAGCGTCAGGCCCCATGGAGCCTCCTCCTCCAGGAAGCCCTTCCTGTCCATGACAGGCCTCTGTGGACGCCCCTGCACACAAGCACTTACTGAGTGTCTAGCACATACCTGGTGTTTTATCTATGAGGTGTGATCAAAAGACACGGTGAATGTTTAAATTAAAAAGTATATATTACAGTAAAAGGCACATTGCGATGAATCTCCTTCACTTCAAACCCACTTATCCCACCATTGCTCCCACTTTCTGAAGCAGTTCTGGAAGTCCTCCTTCGTGTCTTTAGTTGCACAGTTGTGGCTGCCTGGATGTCCTGAATCAATTCAAAACGTTAACCTGTCACGGTCATTTTGACTTTGGGGAAGAGTCAGAAGTCACTCGGTGCCAGATCTGGTGAATAAGGTGGATGAGGACGCACTGTACTGTTTTTATTTGACAGAAATTGTTGTACCAGAGTAATTTGTGACCTGAATCAATTCAAGTGTGGTCAAAAAATATGGTGAACGTTTAAATTTAGAAAAATGTAGTACAGTAAGACACCTTGTTCGATTTGAGGGGATTCATGTCAATGTGTCTTTTACTGTAATACATTTTTTAAAATTTAAACATTCACTGTATCTTTTGGTCACACCTCATATCAATTAGCCTCTTCATTTCTCACCACAACCCGGCCCCGAAGGTCTCCTTCACAGACGAGACTACAGAGGGTCACAGAGGGTCACAGACGTTCAGCTCGAGGTGTGGGGCCACCGGCTACCGAGCGGTCTGGAATCGGACCCCATGGTGCTTTTTCGCGGACAGTCCCCCTGCTGCTGGGGAGGCGATCGGGTCACGTGTCAGGGAACCGCTGCAGGGGAGGGGGCAGGTGAGCGGGTCTGGAAGGAAGAATGGGGGTGAATCAGACCAAGGGAGCGCTGGTGGCCACGCGGGGCTGTTAGCGGGAGGAGCCAGCTCGCTTCCTGCTGGGAACTTCCGTCAGCATTTCCTTCAGGAACAATAATACTGCGTGCAAGAAAGTCTAGATTGTGTACAAGAAAATCCAGGTTCTTTTAAAAAGCCATTTAAAGAATCCATCCTCTCAAAAACTTCTCCTGCCTTTATTTTCAATAAATCTGGACCATTTCCTAGAGTTTCCCCTTCTCCCTCGTCCCCCCACTTTGCACGACAGTAACCCCTCAAGTCTCACCTCCCCATTGTGTCCCCATGTGCCTTCTGCCTGTCCCCATAATCTCCAGCCTGGAGCATTGCAGGAACCCCCTAACAGGAGTCCTAGCCCTGCCCCCCACCCCCCTCCCCATCCCTTCCTCCGTGCCCCTTCAGCCCAACCTCCAGAAGACATCCAGAAAGTTCTTTTTCTAAAGCCAAGCTGATCACACCTTTAAAATCCTTGCGTGGTTAGCATTGCCCTTCAAACAAACTGCAGGCGCTTTCGTGCATCACAAAAGCCCCTCTATATCACGGGGGGGGGGGGGGGGGGGAAGGGTCCCCATGTCTTTCTCCTGTGTGCCCACCCACCCGTTCCCCGCGATACTTCCGGTCTCTTCACTCATCTGGGGTCCTCTGTGGTCTGCAACCCGCCCACTGCCCCCGGCACGTCATGTGTTTTGGTTTTCACTTGTATTTTTTTTCTTTCTAAATATTTGATTCCTGCTTTCCTAAATGCTCTCTTAAGGCAGAACACTTCCTGTCGCCTGTCCTCCTGTAGCTCGCAATTATTTCAGGACAAACAAAGCAATTAAGCTGATTGCTCCAGCCTGGGGCCGCTGCCCACACCCCGAGGGGTCACATTCTCCAGTGTCTCCATTTACCCTGCAAGGCTTCTCCAGCGTGAATCAGAACCAGTGGCTCTGGGCAGGTGGGGCAGAAGAGCTGGGGGCATGCTGTGTCCTGCCCACCCCCTGGGTCACTTCTCTCAGGGATCATGTGAATGGTGCCCCTGTGACACGCGGCAGGCAAGCCTGCCAGGCTGTACAGCGAAGGAGCTAAGGGAGCTGTGGTTTTCCTCTCACTGGTCGGCTTGGTAGTAGATAAGCAGCCATTCTGGTCCCACAGATGCCAGCCTAGTCCTGAGAATCAGGGTGAAGAGGTGGCCTGAGGCAGGTCCTCTAGGAGGCAGAACACGAGCTCCTGGGGAGAACCTCTCTCCAGGCTCAGGGTGTGGACTTGTACCTTGTTTCCTCACTAGACATCTCCCCAGGCCCTTCAGGCAGCTTGGTGAATGGGAGAGGGAGAGGGAGGAAGCGGGGATGGAGAGGGGGAAGGAAGAGAGGGGGAGGGAGAGAGGGGACAGGGCAGTGGGGAGAGAGGAGGGAGGGAGGAGAGAAGAGTGAGGAGGGAGAGAGGGAGGGGAACATTTTTGTTTCTAATGTGCCACTGCCTCCATCTAATAGTTCTCATTTTAAAAGTCAGGTTGTTTGTCCTCTTACTGAGTTGTAAGAGTTCTTTATATATTTCGCATTCAAGTCCTTTATCAGACGCATGGTTTGCAAATATTTTCTCCAAGTTTATGGCTTGGCTTGGCTTTTCATATTTGTGGTGTCTTTTGAAGCACAAAAGTTTTTAATTTTGATTAAGTCCAACTTACCAATTTTTTATGGGTCATGATTTGTGTCATAGCTAAGAATTCCCTGCTTAACCCAAGATCATGATTTTCTATGATGTTTTAGTCTAAACTCTAAAGGTTTATAGTTTTACCTCTTACATTGAAGTTAGTTAATGATTCATTTTGAGTTAGTTTTTGTGTATGTTGTAAGGCAAGAGTCTACAAGTATTTCACCATTCCCATGAGGATATCCAATTATTCCAGCACCATTTTTTGAAAAGATTTCTCTTTTGCCCTATGTTGAAATATTGCTTGATTACAAATGCAAGGGCTTATTTCTTATTTCTACACCCTCAATTCTGTTTCATTGATCCATATTCCCATCTCCTTACCAGTACCCCACTGTTTCGATTATTGCAGATTTATAGTAAATTTTGAAATCACAAAGTTTGTTTTCCAACTTTATCTTTCCTTTTCGAAATTGTTTTGACTATTCTGGGTCCTTTGCATTTCCTGGATCGGCTTGTCAATATCTGCCCAGAAGAAAGCCTGCCGAAATTCCGATAGGTATTGCATTGAATATGTATATCCATTTCTGGGGAACTGTCGTTGTAATAACATTGAATCTTCCCACCCATGAACTTGGAATGTCTTTCCACTGATTTAGACAATTCTTATTTTTTTCTCAAGAATTTTTTTTTTTAAATCATTTTCAATGTACAAGCTTTTTGCTTCTCTTGTTAAATTTGTTCCTAGGAATTTTATTATTTTTGATGCTATTCTAAATGGAATTGTGTTCTTAATTTCTTTTTATAATTGTTTGTTACTAGTATATAAAAATACAATTGACTTTTAGATATTGATCCTGTATCTGCAAACTAGTTGAATTTGTTTATTATTTCTAGTGGAATTTTGATTCTGGAAGATTTTTCTACATCCAGGTACATGTTGTCTGTGAATAAAGACCATTTTTATTTCTTCCTTTCCAATCTTACTGTCTATAGTGTTTTTAATTTGTCTTATTTCACTGGCTCAGAAACATCAGTTCAAAGTTGAACAGCAATGTTGAAAGAGGACATTCCTACCTTGTTTCCATTTTATGGGGGAAGCTTTCAGTCTTTCATCATTAAATATAACATCAGACATAGATGTTTGTGTGAATGCCCTTTGTTAGGTTGAGAAAGTTTTCTATTTTTGGTTTGAGTGGATGTTGAATTTTTTATATGCGTTTTCTGTGTCTATTAGGATGATCATGTGGGTTTTGTCCTTACTAGTTTTGTCCATTCTAATAAGATGGTATATTACATTCATTGATATTTGGATGTTAAGCCAGCCTTTGGTTCCTGGGATAAATCCATCTTCATGGTGTATAATCCTTTTCATATATTGCTGGATTTGGTTTGTCAGTATTTTGAAACTTCTTACGTCTCTTCATGAGTGATGTTGGTCTGTAGTTTTCTTACGATGTCTTTCTCTGACTTTGGTATCAGGATAATACTGGTACTCCTTCTCCTCTGTTTTCTGAAGAACTTGTGAAGGATTGTTATTATTTCTTCTTTTCATATGTGATAGAAATCACCAGGGAGGTCATCTAGGCATGGGCTTTCTTTGTGGGAAGAGTTTTAATTACTAATTCAATCTATTTACTTGTTGTAAGTCTACTCAGAGTTTCTATTTCTTTTTGAGTCAGTTTTAAGTATTT